>JALPQI010010622.1:0-44699 GCA_025490895.1 Thaumatotibia leucotreta
GAACCACCGAATGGCACAAGCAATGAAATAGACTCTAACCGTATAGCATAAGTTTCAATTTCCTTAATCAATTTTAGACTGTGTAAAAATGACGTAAAACAATACAGACTATACGAGACGTAGGACATTTTGAATGGCAGTTTAAATCAGAACTTTAATTAAACGATCTGGATTCGATACCCTTTTAATTCCGATTTCAATCTCAGTTGTATCGACGTTCCGGCTCATTTGAATCTTTGTGAAACGGTTACGATCTGGTGATTAATAGGGTGCTCCAGATTTTAAGATTGCTGTTGCAAATGGTTAGTCTGAAACATCATTTAAGACTGTATTGTGTCGAAATGGTAGGAAAGATGAGATTTGCTGCGTGGTAATGGCAGTAAGAATCTGTCACCACCCCAACTATTCCCGTGGGTGTCGTAATAGTCGACTAAGGTTTTGAAGTGTCCTTCAGCGGCGTCATCATAGTGGACACCGTACTGTGTAATTATAGCAAAGATAGGCAATCGGCCGAGTTGGTGATGGCACTAAGAATACATTTGTCACTACCCCAACTCTTATCGCGGGTGTCGTAAGAGTCGACTAAAGCATTGAAGTGTTACTGATCTATAGTTTAAAGACAAACTGACAATTCATTTATTGAATACCAATGATGGATAGCAAACATCATAGTGCACACATTACGATCTTCAACTCGCTTGCCTAGCGTCGCAATTATGAGCATTAGCTCTTAATGCGTCCATACGCTGATGATAAATGATAAAATCCAAAAAACACACACATAAAAATCTAAAACGTGAAGGGACACCCACAAACCTTTATCTAAACATCCAAAAACTCCGCAAACGGCATTTTTTATAATCTCCCTCCATTTACTAACCCCCTTATTCATAAACGTTTGTTAACTTAACAAGCCGCTAATAATTGTTTGTCCCTTTTGGTCTTAACAATGTGTCCAAAGGAGCAAAAGGGAAAAACACTATTGTATTAGGTTTAACCTGTAAGAATAGTTACTAATATGAAAATAAATGAAATAAAAATAAAATAAAACAATTATTAGCGGCTTGTTAAGTTAACAAACTATAATAATTTTTCGTGATAATTTTTCGTTGAAGAAACTGGAGTGATGCTCTCATGAATGCAGAGTTGGGTATGACTCAAGTGGCTAAATAGTTGCGGAGTAACTTACTAACATTAAATACTAAAAAGACAAAATTTTTATGTTTTCATAAAACTTTAGCATCGTCACCACCCGCTTCTATTAAAAAAATTAAAATCCATAAATGCAAAGAACCCGGAAACCTGTGTTCTTGTGGGTCCATCGAACAAACTGAGGGGATAAAATACTTGGGCGTGATACTGGACCATAACTTAAATTATAAGTCACACATAACTACACTTTCAAATCGAGTTAGACGTATAGTTTATGTCATGAGACTTTTAAGAAATGCGGCAGACATAGGAACGCTCCGGCAAGTATATTACGCACTATGTCAATCTCTCATTACTTACTGCATATCTTGTTGGGGAAGCGCTGGCAAAACTGCGATGGTCGAGGCAGAACGAGCACAGCGAGCTGTCCTGAAGACAATGCTTAAAAAACCGTCCACCTACCCGACACATTTACTTTACAAGCGTTGCGATGTGCTTACTGTTCGCCAATTGTATCTTTCTAAAATAGTCACTGTCAAGCACAAAAAAATACTTGGATCTATAGAACACAAAAAAATGTTGAGCAAAAGAGTTTATAGATTACAAATTCCTGAGGTACGAACAACCTTTGCTAAGCGCTTCGATCCATATATTTCTTCTCATATATATAATGCCGTTACAAAACACGTTGACATCAAAAATAGCTCATTTTCTGAAGCCTCAAGAATTATTAATAAGTGGCTTGCCACTCTATCGTATGAAGACACGGAAAAAGTTTTTCAAGTTAGAAACAGTTAACGTTGTCATTTAGTAAGATAATCTTTAGTTATCTTAGGTAGAATTTAGTTTTATTGTTCTTTTGTAAAATATGTTGTAGATGACGTAGCCGACTAAACATGTTATTATATTTTGTCAACCGGCAATATCATCCAGATACAAACTAACTTGTTTAAGGTCCCCGCGATACAGGTTCGCCTAGTGCGGGTACTTAAGTTAATTCGTTGCTGGTTTTAGTCTTAGTCTAGAGATAAGCATAAGGAAATGTTATAGAATTTAAGTCACTTTATTGTTTACTACTTGTACTATTTGCTTGTCGATAATAAATAAATTTTATTATTATTAAACGTTTATGAATAAGGGGGTAAATCTTTATACATGCTAAAATAATGAGTTTATGAAATATAATGGGTTGTATGATAACTTTAACACCAACGCTTTTAAGCTGTGAATAAAATGAATATTCGCGTTTTTTGGCTCGATTTGGCCTACTACCGCGAAAATCGAAATCGAAAATCGAAAATATCCACTGTAACTAACGTCACAGGCCTCCGTGGTTTCGGGCGACCGTTTACTATTGGACGGGCTATGTGCTTGTCTGTCATCATTATAAAATGTTTACTAATAACGATATTACATCGTTAATAAACTTCTTTTTACTGTCTGAAAGTCGTGACGATTGTCAAAAGGCTGAGAACATTTTTTTGTTAATTCTTGACAAGAGGTTCGGCCTGTATCAGAATTTCACTTTAGTGTGCTTTTAGTGGCTATTGTAATTTTGCTTTGCAAAAAAGTAGGAATTTATTGTTGATTTTTTTAAAGTTCTTGCTGTATATTTTAAGTCAGTGGTAAACAAGTAGACGGTGCGTTCGATGGTAAGTTGTAACCGTAGCTCATGGTAGCTGGCAAGACGCTTCGACCATTTAAGAGGAGTTTCATTCGGAGCACCCTCGGCAAAAACCCTACGCGTACTCTTTTTTTGTATTGTATTTTGCGTGGTTCCAATGCTGGCTCAGTACTGACTCACTTCAACTTGAGCTTGGTGGTGGTGATGTAGAAAGTACATAAAAAATTGGAATCCTGGTTCGTTTTAGAACCATTGCAAAATGATTAGTAGTAAGACATTTCTTACAATCCGATTAATTAATTGACTGTGACATCATCATCATCATCATCATCAGCCTATGATAGTCCACTGCTGGACGCAGGCCTCTCCTATTGACTATGCGTATAAACGAATTAGGAGGTAAATGCCCATAATCGCCACGCTGGGCAAGCGGATTGGCGATCGCAGCAATGTGTCCACCACGATGACGCTGCTGCCCATCATCAATCTTTTATCAAATAGTGGTCAGTGACACTTCAATCCCTTAGTCGACTCTTACGACACCCGCAGGAGGAGTTGGGGTGGTGACAAATGTATTCTCTCTGCCGTCACCACACGGCACGTCACTGTGACATAGTTCCCGAGTATTTGCAATGAAATTTCTGAGTACGATTCTATCAAATAATTGAGCGTCGAGATAACCTAACATTTGGATAATTGAGGGTTCCGTTAGTAATTTATTCGACTGACTTAGCAATCAGCATTCGGATAATTGAAAGATAATCGACGTTCTATATGGGTTGTTTAAGCCCGACCAATTTTAACAGTGTATTCCTAACCACATTTAGAAATTATAATGTCACATAAACTTTTCTGGATATAGCCTAGTTTCAGAGTTATTACCAATTGAAAAAAAATCCAGTTGTTACTCAGTAAAAAGGTCCTTTTAACGGCGTTAGTGCCATTATGGAGAATAGTCTCACTAACCTCATTAATAGATGTCAAAAAGTGAGAAAAAAAACAATAAAAAATGAAGTTTTTGTAAAAAAATGCGTGGTTAAAATCTTTCGGGTTATAAAAGCCCGTGGTATACACTTGCCTTCAGATATATTGCAGCGGCTAGGTCGCTTATAAAAATATGAGCACGCCTCTATTATTATGGCGCTAGAGTTCACGTTCACATATTTTTGAGCACCGTGGACGGTCCGATATATCTGATGGTGACTACATCAAATGACTGTTGTTTTTTTAGATCTCGTCCAAATCCCCAAATTTTGATTAAGTACCTGACAATGAGGGTTTTCTGAAATGACGTTCACCAGGGCGGCAGCACTGAGGCGTCAAGTCCAGAAACTTGTCTAAATTCTCAGAGCGCTTATAGTTTCGTGTTTAAATGTTTTGTATGAGTTAATAAAATTATATAAAAAAATAAAAATACCTCCTAGTTATTTTTTCTTTCGTGTTAGTGTTTCTTAGCGGGACCTTACGGCTAAGTGGCGCCAACTAGTGGTTTACGTTTTCGAGAAAACCCTCATTACTTCAATAGATGTCAGCACCAGCTCTCTAGCTATTCTAGAAAACTGAAAAGTATTCTGATAGGAAGTGCATGCCTTGTAAGAGATTGCATATAGACACCCGAGAAAATTGACATCAGCCGCGAAAGCTGAGCACGTGGTTTCGATTCCCACCTCGGATGTTGGTGACCTCGTTCGCTTTTTCTTTGGTATATGACATCCAATATTCATAAGTACCTGAACTATTGATTATAAGATCTAGCCTCGGTCACAATTTGTTAGGATAGTCCAGTTTCTATTTTATTAGCTAATGGCAGCATTATACAGGTTGACTCTGTGACACGAGCAAAAACATACGGAAGATTATTAAGTGTTTCAACAATTTATTTCCGTATGATTTTAGGTATAATAATAATAATAATAATAATAATGTATTTATTTCGACCAACCTGGATCATGGGTTAGTAACAATGCACTTAATCTATTGTTAGTAAGTATTACACTCATATAAATTAACACTAAAGTAAACATCTAAATTAATTAAATTAATTCATTTACAATACAATTTATACTAAATGTCAAAACTAGAATTAAATCAATAATTTAAAATTTTGAAAATAATATTAAGTATAATAATTTACAATAAAAATTGATAGGTACATTGTTAAAATGATTAAATAAATAAAAAATGAAATATCACAGTTAATTCTAATATCGAATAATTAATGTTGAAATATAAAATTGTCTCTAAAATTATATTAATAATTTACAATAAGATATTTAGAAATTGAGTCAATATTTAAAAAGAAAAACTACTTAATATATAATTTATTTTTGGTAGCATGTATCATGCAACAATTATTTAAATAGAGACAATCGACCCTATCTGCGATCATTTTCATGACCCTGTTGGGGCTAGCCCGCACTCTGGTGAACAGGGATGTTGCCCGCTTGCGCATAGTGGTATAGAAGCAGTCTACCCGCGCCTCCGCAAACATCCCCGATGCACTGCAGAATCGGGGTAACCCCAACAGTGCCCTAAATGCATTATTATATTGAACGCGCATAAAGAAGAGTATCGCTTTTTGAGTACCATCCTAGGCTGGCTTCGAGCGAAAATTAATGTCACAGTATTACGCGCTACAAGCATGTGCATTCGATGCACTCGCCACCGCTTCAAGCCCGCTGCCAGATGGCTTGGCTTCGACGATGGTGCCGGTGCCGCCCTTCCCCACATTGATTAACACTTTTTCTACAACTAAATATTTTTATTTTTACTAATTACTTACTAAGTACCTACTCATTTTAAATTATTGTATGTTATTTGAATAAAAGATTAAATCTGTGTATTAAAAAAATATCGTGATTCAAATAAATATTTTCTCTTAAGAAGAGTAATTTTCTTTTGACCTAAAATCATACGGAAATAATTGTTGAAACACATAATAATCTGCCGTATGTTTTTTTTTTACTTTTTTGGCGAAAATTTATTTCAATGTAGGTATTCATTTACCCTTCCATAAATAACTGTACTATTTCCGTAAAAAACATCGAAATGCAAGGGATTAATGTAGGCATTTTAAGGAATCACTAATTATATTTTTTTTGCTTCAGTCGTACGGCCCATGCCGTATTTATTATTGTACAGTTCTTTTTAAATCCAATAAATTATCCCCTTTAAAACCACATTCAATTTCACAACCAAAACTACTCTTTCGCGTAAACATCTTTCGGCAATTTCCCCGGAACAGGCATGTTTGTCCGTAAACATATACACAGACCAGCCTAAAACGACCCCCTTCCCTCCCTTAATGTCATGAAAAATGCCCCACAAAGGGGAAAAGGACTGTAACTTACAGGTCTTAATATAATGGTTCTTCGTCGGTTTATGGTAGAATCTAATATTCCATTATGGAGACTGGTTTTCATCAAGGACCATGACTTAATGATACTAAGAGGCCTGTTATGTGAAGGTGAGTAAGGGTCTGGTGTACTGGTTAGTATTATAACCTTACATTGACATGTCAATGACTTTGTGATAGAGTTGTGCCTTATAATATGGTATTTTTACTCGGTTAATTAATCAAAGGCACTTTTTTAATTATACCTTATTTATAGCTAAATTTTTATCGACAATGTGATACATTCGAGGTTTGATTGCGTAGAAAATAAAATTTATCTATTGAACATATTGCGAAAACACAAATCAAATTATTTATTAACTAAATATTTTGATTTGTACTTTTTTAATTTTTCTCCAGTAGTCACACTACTTAATACTATATAAATTATAAATATTAGATGTCATATACCAAAGAAAAACGACCAAGATCACCTATGTCCGAGGTGGGGATCGAACCCACGTACTCAGCTTTCGCGGCTGATGCCTGTACCCCTCGGCCACTCGGTCTTAGCAACCACCGGTCAAATTTCTCGGGTATATGCAATCCCTTACAAGGCTAGGCGCCTTTGACCATTCTCTAAGGGCAAGCACTAACTACAAGCCTGCACAGCACAGGGCTACAGGCATCAGCCGCGAAAGCTGAGTACGTGGGTTCGATCCCCACCTCGGACATAGGTGATCTTGGTCGTTTTTCTTTGATATATGACATCTAATATTTATAATTTATATACTATTAAGTAGTGTGACTACTGGAGAAAAATTAAAAAAGTACAAATCAAAATATTTAGTTAATAAATGATTTGATTTGTGTTTTCGCAATATGTTCAATAGATGGCAGCACCATCTCCCTCTAGCTATTCTAGAAAACTGTAAAATATTCTAAATAGGAGGTGCAGGCATGTAGTTAGTGCTTGCCCTTAGAGAATGGTCAAAGGCGCCTAGCCTTGTAAGGGATTGCATATACCCGAGAAATTTGACCGGTGGTTGCTAAGACCGAGTGGCCGAGGGGTACAGGCATCAGCCGCGAAAGCTGAGTACGTGGGTTCGATCCCCACCTCGGACATAGGTGATCTTGGTCGTTTTTCTTTGGTATATGACATCTAATATTTATAAAATTTATCTACATAAAAATAACATTAAAAAATATTCGTATGATAACTCCTTAGTAAGAGTAGATCTTAGTACTTACTTATTTCCCGTCTCCTAAATAAAATGAAATAAATAAATAAAATATATATATTGGGACATCTTTCACAAATCGACTTAGTCCCACGGTAGGCTTAAAATGCTTGTGATTTGGGTATTTAAATACACAAATAATGCCCTCGCCGGGATTCGAACCCGGAACCTCCAGCTTCGTAGGCAGAGTCACTACCAACTAGGCTACGGAGGCTGGCAAGGTGCTTATGAAATAACATATTCATTATCCAAGAATTACAAATACTTGACTACTTGTTTCCCATCTCTAGTATAAAATAGATTTCCTAAAGCATGTGGGTATATCACAGATCAGTATAGATAGCTAACGGTGGCATGGAACATGTCGCAGCGTTATGGCCGATAGGCCTTTATAGTGTGACAGATGCGCGCCCTATGAGCCAGTCGCAACTTACCCGCGACTGCAGGATGAGCTCGAACATATCCGCAAAATGCCGAATTGTGCCGTTATTTCTTGTAAAAATAGGAGTGTAAATAAACATTTCAAGGACTATTGAGTCACGTACCACATGAAAGTATTGATTTTTTTAGTTATTAGTTGACAAAACCACGTATTTTTACAAATAATACATAACAACAAACCGCTGACATAAATGTCATAATGATTTTACTTGGGCGTACCAATTGGTTGAACTATTCAGTGACAAATTGTATGTGCGTTTTACATTGACGGCTTAGAATAGCAAGCAAGTTGCAATTTGGTAAGTGACCGTGCAATGTATCCAATTGCTAGCGATATTTACAACCGTACTGTCATTTCTTGGTACGGCCGCTGCGAGCAGGCCGCGAACTAGAGGTACGACTGACCGTGCCGATGACAAATAGGGTCGATAAATTGTTGATGTATTTGATTATATTCAATTTTTCTTCCATATTTTGACCTTTGTATCAATATCTTATCTTCATAAAGGTAAAACAATATATAGATTATATCGCGTATTATATTATTTTGAGCCTTTTACAATAACCGTTGTCAAAGGTTGAAATTGTTTTATTTAAATATATGACCATCGCGGAAACGGCTGATAACATTATGTTTATTAAGGGTACAACCGTCTAAATAATTATTTGTTCATTTGATTCCCAGCCACAATTAAGATAATGTCGTTAATAAATTGCTTTGTTCATATTCAAATATATGTTTATATAATATTTTCTTCGGTTACCGCGAGGATTACTCATGAAATAAAACTATGATAACGGATAAACTCGCGTATATTAACTAATTTTAACTTCATTCCGACGTTTCGAACACTTTACAGGGTTCGTGGTCTGCGGATGACTGACAATGGAGGAAATTTGATAGGTCTACCTCCATCAAAATAAGAAAGATAAGTACAAAACTACCCACCAAAGAAAAATTACTAAACCACAGACAATAAATTTTAAGGGTGGATGTACATACAAAATTTGCAAATTAAGCTAGTTATTCATTACAAATATTTTCAGAATGAAGACAAGAGACAAAATAAATAATCTACGCCGGTTCTATTCCCTACGCCACTGCCTGAGAAGTATTTCCTTCCTTTGTATGATTGTATTGTTAGGAAGGTATCCCAAAACTGGGACCGGCAAGAAACTCAGCGGGACAACTCTTTTCAAAAAACATTTGTAGTACATCTTAAGATCATCATGCATTAAACCGAAACATACAATTTTGATTAATAAGGAAATTTATAATAATTTTGAAAAAATGTTGCCAGTACTAAAACGGGGGTTAATGGTCACCACCGCCAAATACATCAGCCTCACGGTTTATGTCTAGACTGTTCCTTTATCAGATGAACAACTGGATCCCAAGCTATTATTTGGATTATTTATTTTGTCTCTTGTCTTCATTCTGAAAATATTTGTAATGAATAACTAGCTTAATTTGCAAATTTTGTATGTACATCCACCCTTAAAATTTATTGTCTGTGGTTTAGTAATTTTTCTTTGGTGGGTAGTTTTGTACTTATCTTTCTTATTTTGATGGAGGTAGACCTATCAAATTTCCTCCATTGTCAGTCATCCGCAGACCACGAACCCTGTAAAGTGTTCGAAACGTCGGAATGAAGTTAAAATTAGTTAATATACGCGAGTTTATCCGTTATCATAGTTTTATTTTATATGTTTATAATTGACATTCTGTAGTTTATTTTTTACAAACCAGATCCGACACGAAAGTAAAAAAAAAGTTTTCTAATTTATTATTAAACGATATAAAATGAAAACAAACAATATAAGGACTTAACTACCTATAAATAAAAAATTCAGCCTAAATCGCCGTCAGTGGGCAAGGTACCCAGAAGGCTGGCCGCATTCCCCCGTTGTATAGCTATACTTAAACGCTGTGCAAGGTACTGGCCAGCCCTCTGGTCGCCTGAGGTCTCTCTTATATAGGCGAGCCGCTAGATCTTTAAAAAGTCCATGTGCACTTGGCCCCCATGGCCCCAAGGTCTCCACACCAAACGCCGCAAATATGTAGCTGGTTCCTAAAGCAGCATATATTATTTGCGGCGCTTGAGACTTTCGGCTAATGATGCCGCGGCGCCAGCAGCAACGCCGGTGACCGAAACATGGGACGGCGCCAGAGTGTCAACGTAGGTGGCGTCCCAAACTAGCGGCCGACCCATGCTCCAGGGCACCAGCGTCATTCCGTCAGGCCTCTTGTCCCTGGCCAGACCGTTGGGCTCTAGGACGGCCGGTATTTTCGCGCTAACAAGGGCGCGACGGTTACCATAATGTTTATAAAGATTAGATACATCGTCCAATGCGATATTTTAATCTGTATTTGTTTCTTATTGAATGATAGATCGATTTTAATATTTTTCTTAATATTCCGGCCTTATCAAATATCTATGGATAATAATTTATCGACGTAGCCTCCTCTCTAGTGCCGCGTCATATGGTAGCGCTTTAGCCAATCACAGCGTGGCAAAGGCCCGACCTCGGAGACACCGAGACTCATTACAATTTCGCTTCGTTACAAATCTCTCTCTTTCATATATCTATGGGGTATATCCAGAGTTTGTTTGAAAAGTCAAGGCACGTGGTATATATGGGTATGCCTTTCTGCGAAGCGCCTCCACTTTACGCGCAAACTCTATAAAGCGGTTCGCCTTTGACATTCGTTTGAGAGTAAACATTGTTGGAATTGTTTTGGGTTTAATATTATATTCCGTACCGTTTGAAGTATAAACAACAATCCTTGTAATTATATTCCATGCGATATTCAAAGCAAAATTGTTTACGAATAATAAATATTTGCCTAAATAATTTGATTTAGTTGGAAAAGCTTGTTTTACTAGCTGAATCAATTTCTTGTTGTTATTTCGTCTCGCTACGGGATAAAAGTAGCACAGTATATTAGAAAAACTGACCCATCATTATGTCTCTGTAATTGTCACAAAAACCAAAGTGATCCAGAAAAATATAGTCCCATGGTAAGAAAATAAGGTAATATTTAGGATAGAATATGTTCCGTGACATAAAACAGGATATAGACTATAAGAGAAAAACATTGTACGCCGAGAAACTAAATTTAGCTGCCTGCGTGCGTATTCCAAACAATACAAAGCCTGCTAAGTTTCTTTCCAGGCGAAGAAAGTATACTGCTTTTATTAAACTTGCAATGAAATAAAAAATCTGAAGTCAATTTCACAGTTAAGTACCTGTACACAAACAAATAAGTCAAAGAACGAAATGAATCGACGACATAAAAAAATATTATTATTAACATTTATGTGCCTACCATGAGCTGCCGCGGCGTTATTAACGCAGTCTTACTTTCTATCTATCCCGCTCGTACTCGCATATTGGTGCGAGCGAGCCAGATAGAAAGCCAATTCGCGTTAATAAGCCCGCGACTGCTCATGATTACGGCTACTGGACTTACCATTCTGCTTCTGATAGAGGTGGGTAATAAAATAAACTTACCTGAAAAAGTGAAAAAACCTGGTTAATATTACACTCTAGTAATCTAGTAATATTACTAAAAGGTTAATATTACTAAAAAGTAGAGTCTAGACCACAGATGTCATATATACCATAGATCAAGCAAACGTATATCTACTTAGCGTGTCAAATGAACTCAGTGAAATTCACTGAGTTGTCCGTCTTTAATCGCAGCTTGGGAAGGCCCCCCACAAGATGGAGCGACGACCTGGTAAAGGTTGCGGGTGTCCAATGGATGCGGACAGCTCACGACCAATCTTTGTGGAACTCTCTGGGGGAGGCCTATGTCCAGTAGTGGATGTCAATTGGCTGATGATGATGATGATGATGGATCGCAGCTTGCAGCCTTCGGGCGTCAAATTTTGTAAGTTGAAGTGAACAAAAATATGAATAAAGCCTCCTTAAGTAAGCCTCCTTAAGCAACATCACAAAAAAATATAAATACTCAAGGGCCTGAGACATATTTAAAATCATAGGCAAGTAACAATTTCAGTACTAAATCTGACACGCTCGGCCGCCATACAAATGAATGAACTTGTTTCTTCTATCCAAATCTAATTCTGTGGTCTAGCCAGCGAGTGGCTGCACAAAAAATACCGACAAATAAAAAAAAAACGTGACCTGGCAAAAAAATTGTCTACCAAATCAATGGAAAGTTTGACAATGACAGGTTAATCGATAGGCAAAATTGTTGCCATATAAAGAGTATCGAAAAAATGCTTGTGCAACCACTCGCTGGTTAGACTAACTAATATCTACATGTCTGCGTACACAAATTATTATTATAGGTAAATTGCTAGTAACTGGCCACCCTCCAGTAACTGGCCACTTTTTATAAAAAATAATATATGTACAGTCGAGGAAAATGAATGTTTAGCAGTTTAAGCGTCCACATAATCTGTTCGTATTATAATGACAAATTACGTCACATACTCATGAAGTTTTCTAGTTTTATTTCTTGCTGGGTGAAACGGTAGTTCGATTTTCAAACTATATTTGTTTGGTAATCAGATTGTGACAATGACTGCTTAATGACAAAGATACGTCAAACTCAATAATTATAAAATATTGTTTGGATTCTTTCGATATAATAATATTGCGAAAATTACAACCTAATCTGATTAAAAAACTGCACGTGCGGACTTTGCTCACGAATAAGTATTTGGATTTTGATTGGTCGTCAACAATTTTCACAGATGAGAAAACGTTTGAATCTTGCATTCGTGGCAGATTAAATGCATGGCGGCATACAGGTTATCAAGAAAAAAACGGTGTCAACTTGTGGGACTGGATGAGTGCTGATGGCGTAGGCAAACTCCAAGAGCTAATGCAGTGGACTATGATACGATGTTGAAAGAGAGTATGCTTCCCAGTGTGCGAATGTGTATTCACAACAGGAGATGCCTAATTGTTCCTTCGAGCAAGATAATACACACGGCTAGAATAACTAATACCTGGTTCTATCGTCACCCGAAAATGACTAAAATAATATCTAATATAATCTTAGCCCTATAGAAAATGTATGGGATCGGAATTAATGGGGAACCGAAGCCCTCATCGAACATTGCAATCAAGCATGGGAAGATATCTCCCTGGGATGGGACCTCTGCTGCACTGAGCTAGTAACTTCCATGCAAGACCATTTTTTAGCAGTCCTAATTGTCATAAACAACCACGGGGTCTACACTCGTTTTTAAAACATGATTTATTTACTAATAAATATAAACAGGCAAATAGTTTTTTATTTAATTTCCTCGTGTAACTTATTAGATGAAGGGCTTGTTTCATAATCGTCAGGTAAGGTTGTCTGTCAGATAAATATAACACTTTCTTTATGTTCATGCATGTGAAAGAAAAAGTGCACGGCGTTGTATGACACATTTTTTATCTGACTATTGTGAAAGTGAGAAACATGCCAAACATTCTTCTTTAAGGGCTGATTTTTCAATCCTCAGTAAAAAGTATCCATTAGTTAAAAATATTACCATTCTTATCTAAGGTCATCAGTCAAAAAAGGATAGAGCTAACATTTGACAGATACTGTTACCTGCAGCCCTACCGCGAAAAACGAAATTCGTAAATTTCGAGGATTTGTCTCTCTCACTCTAATGATGCCTTCGTTTGAGTGACAGAGAAAAATCCTCGAAATTTACGAATTTCGATTTTCGCAGTGGTATGCCTCCTTAGTCGTGTTATGCGTTCGAGTAACAAAAGTCAAAAAACGTTCACATTTATAGGAAACATACACGGAATTAAGTATCCTATTGCTGTCAACTTCAATACTTGTCACTGACGTTAATGCCAAAGAGAGACAAAGATTGAAATATGCTGCTTTCTTTTATTTGACGATTATAGGCATATCTTGGTTCGTTATTAGTCGCTTGCAGTCGGAAAATGTAGCACGACTAATTTCAGAATTATGGCAACCTGCTAAACATTAATTTTCCTCGAAGTATTGAATTCATTTTGGAAGAGGGAGAGTGATTAACATTGACATGACACATAGTTTTAAAATGAATTCTACCTATAGGTATCAATAAAGTGCATTTTTATATAAGGTATCCAGTTACTGGAGAGTGGCCAGTTACTAGCAATATATCGTGGGATTGTCTTTCGCAAAATGCCCTACCTAATGTTTTATCTTTTTTGCATTTATTTTGGAAAACAATTAAGAAATAAGCTTAGGTACCTAAGCCACGCAAAAGACGTTTACATTAATCTAAATTTCAATTTTTTAACAACATGATCCTTTTATAAAATTATTAATTATGTTTTTGATGTTTCATAATTTTCGGCTCATTTAAGTATAAAGTATTCATCAAAAATGCTTGTAAAGCGCAAATCTTTTCAAATAAAATGTTAAAAAGACCAGTTATTATCACACCAATCCCACAAAAATGTAACAAATTAAATCTTGCCAAAAAATCTCAAGTCACAAGTCTTGAAGGCGACACATTCATTTCTTTCAATAGAGTTTTCAAAAAAGCCTTCAAAATGATCTATCCGTTATAATTAATTTGTTCAACATGAATGCCTTGAATTGAAATAGAAGGTCCATCCTAGTTCTGTTCCGAATGCTTACATGAATATAGAAAATTTCTCGGGACCAGAATCTACGGTATTCATTTAGGTAGGAGGTATAGCACTGCTTAAATCCTTGTTTTGTATGGAATAGGAGGTAAGCGAGCAGACGTATCCCCTGATGGCAAGCGATCACCGTCGCCCATGGACACCAAGTGCGTTGCCGACCTTTAAGATGGGAATACGCTGTTTTCTTGAGGGTTTAAAGTGTGTAACGGTCTGGAAACACCGCAGGCGACAAATCATTCCATAGTTTAGCTGTGCGAGGAAATTTCTACAAAAACGCACAGTTGAGAACTGCCAAACCCCTGAATTGTGAGGATGGAAATGTTGTCCTTTGATAATGGTAAAAGTTTTCGAATGTTTCGAATGGAACAACGTGGACTGATGACCTGGTGAAGGTCGCACCTGGATCCGGGTGGCGCATGACTGACCATTGTGGCAATCATTGGAGAACCAGAAAAATAGGTCAGTTACTTGTTACTTTCACAAGAGACTCGAAATAGATGCCTCCGTAGAAAGTTATTGAAAGTTTCAGAAGTGTCGAAAATTTTGACATTAAGTACCTAAATTAATATTAAAATGCTACTACTATTAGGAACTTCGTACTAGTACTATTTCTGAATCTTTCTAATTCAAAAGTGCTGTATTCTCCTGCCTACTTGAATAAATGCCTTTGACTTTGACTTTAAATTCACAAAAATCTAAAAGGGACTTTTGCGTCGCAAAACCTCACTATCAACGAAAATGCACTCATTTTTCGGGCACCATAGTAACCGAACTGTGCGTATACTGGTTTTCTAAACTTAGTTCTCTACTTTTAGGGTGCGATATGAATAGCACCAGAAAAGCCTGTACAAAAGTGTTTGGTCACGCTGACGCGATTTTTTCGGCTGCCAATACTTTACTTTATCCGCAAGGTTTTAGAGTTTAATTCTGTGCGGTATACGATCGCGGGATATTTAGCTGTTTTAATTAAATTGAGTGGGAACTGAGCCTTTCGGGTAGCGCAAATGAATATCGCTGCTGTATTTTACTGAACCTCGTATCTGCAATACTCAGTTGATTGTAAAAACACCCGTATTTATAGTGAAGGATAGGTGGAAATCCTGTGAATTTATTGCTGTTGATCCGAAGTTGAAGTACGTTTAGTAACGATATTTGAGTAGGTACGATTTAATGGATTTGTTGGTTATATAATTTTGTGAAAACAGTCTTTCTTGAGTTGGTAATTAAGATTAAAATCTTACGTTAAAATAAGCCTACACAATGTCAGGTTCTGCAATAAAAGAGTCTTGTCAGCTTCCGTGGTCTAGTTGGTAGTGACCCTGCCTATGAAGCTGGAGGTTCTGAGCTCGAATCTCGGCGAGAGCATTATTTGTGTATTTAAATTTATACATCAATTGACTAATAATATGGCGACGTATAAAAATGACTACTTTGTAAAAAAAAATGCCCGAGTATTAAAAAGCTAACACTTCTAAACGTTCCAAAATAATAAAGTGAAAACATAAAAATGACTACAATAACACAAATGTCTACACTCACAAAATAGACGGAAGAAAGACGATATGCGTCATTTTTATACCCCAATATTTTTATGTTGCGACTAATATTAATGACATTTTTATACTATGTCAAAATTATATTGGATCGAAATTATACAAGTATTCATTTTTATATATCGCCATATTTCCTTCAGAGTCATTACACGCACAAATCTGTATTTATTTACCTATCACAAACATTTATTTCTTGGTCATGGCTGTATATGTATTTAAGTTTCTATATTATTTCATACTAACGACCCGCCCCGACTGCGCACGGGTACTATACCTACATAAAAACCTTCCTCTTGAATTACTTTACCTATTAAAAAACATCTCATCAAAATCCATTGCGTAGTTTTAAAGATTTAAGCTTATAAAGGGACATAGGTACTGAAAAAGTGACTTTATTTTATACTATGTAGTGATGTATTATTTATTACGTCTCACGAAAGTTTAAATTAAATTACACTACACATTTAAACACCCCAATAATACTCTACTGATTAATGCCCATTGAATTAACTGCAAAATTGAAGCTTTGACGAAAATGCCGATTTATCCCTTCATTTTAGCTTGCCAATTCCATTTGGAGCGAATCATGATGCGAGAATTTAATTTTGTATTTACCCATTTGGGCAGATTAATGATGAAACATGTGATGTTATTAGTTATTAAAATAAATTCATAATAATCTACATAATATGTTCATCATAATAATATATTATAATTTTTAGAATAGGTAATCCTTTTTAAGTACATGTATATTGTATACCTACCTGTTTAGTTGTTTATAATCGTAATAGTACATTGCGCATCAAGGGAGGTAAGTACGGAATTGCTAACGAGAGTGTTAGAAGCCCAACACCGTAGGTGGAGGGCTTTTAATGACTCGAGTTAGTAATCCGCTTACCGACCGTGATGCATACAATGTTTTTCATCACACTTGCCGACAAAAAAATGTGTTTTAAGACAAAATATTAATTAATGACGTCCTGACATTTCTATTATTCACTAGGGAATTTCACTTTTCTATTACTCCCGCTACGCACGCAAGCAATGGCGTGCTTAGACTGCAAGTGTGATGAAAAATATTAATTTGCTTTGAGTTTTTGTTACTGCCTATTGTTATCAAATTTTGCGTAGAACCCAACTGTATCAGTATATAAAAATATAAGCATACCTATAGCATTATACCCGGTAGCCGTATTAAGTAGTTAGAAAATAAAGGATACTTAGGTTTTACTCGATACGTAATGCACTATCGCACTCGCACTCACATATCGGAGCGAGCGTGATGGCCTGCTTTACGTATCGAGTAAAACCTAACGTTGCCGATACTTGCAAAGTCATGGTACGGTTACAGCATTCTTGGATTAGTAAAGTTATGTGTAAACAAGATACTTCCTCTGCACACATCATTATGTAAATAGCATATTTTTTCTCTGCAGTCAGTCAGTACCTGTACAGTCAAGGAAATCGATTTGAAATGATTTTTTTAAGCACTGGGCATGTTCGATCCTCCACGGAAAAAACGTGTCCAGGGCTTAAAAAAATCAGGGCAAATTCATTGATACTTATTAGTATGAACGTAAAAAGATATCTGTAAACATATTTCACGACATTTGTCAAAGACGTCAAATGCTGTGGAAAGTCAGCCATATTTGTTTAATTTATTTTAGAATCTTCTGATGAATGGTGTAAATCCAGTATGGGTAAACCAGGGCAAATTCACACCTCATTCTGTTAAAAGTAAGGTGGTTTTTCCTTCTGTAATTTGAATTGACTAGACAATCTAGACATGTTCTTTCCGTGGACCTTTCATTTACATACCTATTATGATCTTATCACTACCTATGACAATAAAATGTCAAAAATTGACGCGAATACATTTCATTTGCCGTGTGGTGACGGCAGTAAGAATACATTTATCACCACCCCAACTCCTCCTGCAGGTGTCGTAAGAGTCGACTAAGGGATTGAATGTCACTGACATTTCCTTTACCGTGTCATAATATTAATCTTCATGCCCGTACGTATAAATCTCCAATTGTTTTTATTTGCAACTTTTTTTCTTATTACACCAAGTACACCATCCATATTACGACTATCGTCAGTTTCACGTAATCGCTTGCGTCCTAGATATCTGCTGGTCTTTTTGAGCGTTAGACTATGCAAGCAATGGATGGCAGCTGAATGCGGGCTACGCGACGTCCTTTGACAAAGCAATTGCGGGAATCAGACAGGCTACGAACCTATTCGGTATAAGCGGGCGATTGGGTTCTGAGTGATCTGTGAAAGTGTACGGTCGGCTCTAATAATATGTATAGGATTTAGATCCTTATGCCTTTAACTTACGTTCCGAAATGTTATATTATTAGACGTGACTGTACAGTCATCGAGTGAGCGGGTGAGGCTAGATTCACACGGAGTATTTTTTCCCGTATACTGTATTCGAGATTTTCTCGAAAGTCGTAGTGATAATTAAATAGACTTTAAATAATAACGTTTACACGGATCATTCATACCGTATTCGCTAATTATTTGTATTGTGCTGCCGTGAAACTGTTCACGTGATGGCCTCATCGGAAGAGCAACATGCTGATATGAGGCAATTTCGTAGCATACACACTTTTATTTGTAAAATTATCTTTAGTTGATATATATTGTGATTTTTGTGTATGTGTATGTTACGAATAAAGTTATTTATATTTCTATTTTCTATTTCTAATGTGTGTGAACGGTACTACACAAAGTCCTTTGTCACTACGTCTCTCGAGAAAATCTCGAATACGGTAAACGAGAAAAAAATTCTCCGTGTGAATCTAGCCTTAGTGTTCAAAGTGATTTACATGAATATAAAATACACGGCATTTCCTAACCCCCTTCTTCAAAGACGTCTCTTAACTTAGTAAGCCAGGCTTAGCAAGCTAAGTATTGTTTCTCACTTTCGGTCTTATCAATATATCTATAAGAGCGAATGGGACAAACAGTACTTAGCGCCTAGACGTTTATGAATAAAAGGGGAAGTCAGTAATAACTTCGCATATACAGTATATCGTCGGTAACCTATTGAAGTTTTGAAAACGATTTTCACTTGTCCAAAAACGGTTGTAATATGAATCGATGTATCCGGCACAAAATGATTTTTCAGGAGCGCCTAATAACGCATTGACCATTTATAAAGTCACATCACATCATCAGCCTATGATAGTCCACTGCTGGACGTAGGCCTCTCCTATTAAGCGTATTAAACGCATTAGGAGGTAAATACCCATAATCGCCACGCTGGGCAAGCGGATTGGCGATCGCAGTAACGTGTCCACAATGATGACGCTGCTGCCCATCATCAATATTTTATCAAATAATGGTCAGTGACACTTCAATCCCTTAGTCGACTCTTACGACACCCGCAGTAGGAGTTGGGGTGGTGACAAATGTATTCTTATTGCCGTCACCACACGGCGACGATTTATAAAGTATGTTGGTTTATTTTTTATTTTTAAGCAACACTATACAGATTAGATTTAGTTCAGTACATGTAAAAAAAACCGGCCAAGTGCGAGTCGGACTCGCGCGCAAAGGGTTCCGTACCATTATCAATTTATTATTAAAAAATACAGTTAAATCAACCTACCTCAAAAACTATAGGAGATAATTTTATCAAACCAAAAATCGTTGATAGAGTTAATTAATGTGCATAACATATATTTTTTTCAGAATTTTATATCGCGTAGTTTAAAAAATAGAGGGGGGGGGACACATTTTTCAGACTTTGAGACCTGATATCTCGAAAACGATTTGCTTAAATAAAAATGTGATGTATAAACCTTCATATCATTTTCAAAGACCTTTCTATTAATACCCCACACGCTTATGTACAACTAAAAAAAAAATTCTATCCCTCAGTTACATGTATGGAGGGCCCCCACCCCAATGGTTTTTTTTACAATTTAGTATCACATTCCTGTAGCGGTTCATACAACACATATCCTTACCAAATTTCGTTACTGTAGCATTTATAGTTTCCGAGTAAATTGGTTGTGACAGACGGACAGACGGACAGACGGACATGACGAATCTATAAGGGTTCCGTTTTTGCCATTTTGGCTACGGAACCCTAAAAAGGAAATGTAAATGTAAATATGATTATATTGTAATATGATTGTAAAATTGACTATTGACATGTGTTTTTTACATTAAAGATATTGAATTGAATTGAATTGAATTGAATATACAAATGCAATATAAATTTTCGTAATAGCCTAGGTAATGGTAACACACTGTATACGACAAGAGATTTGAAAGCTGTTCGCCAAAATGGCGAACTCTAAATGGCGACCGCAATCGGACCGACGATCACATCCGTCATTGTTCGTCGTTGCTTGCAACACTTACAAGTCGACCATTCGTGTGAACTATTTCATTGTGGTCTGCATACAGGATGTACAATTCGTCATATACTTTGGGACCGAAAATCAAGCAAAGGAAGTATTTTTGTTTTATACTATGTAGCCAGGGATCGGAACCGGCTTTTTTCAAAAACCCCGAAATAGCCCAATATTTTAAAATGTTTTATAATCTTTATACAGGGTGGAACGGAACGACGATCTTTCCCGCTACCGACCGAGTCTACCAACCATTACGATGAACTTTCAGTATGGACCAACATCGAAATATCTTTAAAAAAAAATAATCCCTCATTCAAAGTCACTGATTAGTTAGAGCTCAATAGTATGGAAAAGTCAATTTTCCATGTACGTTTTCGATGTCGGTCCCATACTGAAAGTTCATCGTAATGGTTGGTAGACTCGGTCGGAAGCGGGAAAGATCGTCGTTCCGTTCCACCCTGTATAGTACTCAAAATGTTATGAAATTACCAAAAACGTATTTTTAAATTACTCCATTAACAAATAATTTATATACGGAAGAACGAAAAAGAACGGAATTCGAACCGTCCTTTTGTAGAAAAACACCGGTATCCGATCCCTGTATGTAGCAATAATGGGTAAATTGCAAAAAGAAAATGTACATAGTTAAGACCTCAATCAAAACAAAAATTATGATCGCATTGTGTTACAAAAGGTAGTGATACAAACTTTGGGATGGAAATTTTAGTAAATGGAAGTGCGTTGATCGCTCTCAGAAAATTTGAATTTATTGCACTTTTTCACTCTCAAAAGTTGTTACACAAAATTTTACTTCGGAACATAATTATGACGTTAAATTTTGTTTCGTTAAAGGCCTTTAACTATGTCCATTTCTTTTGCAATTTGGGTTGCCAATTATTTATTAGAGATTTATAGTATTTTCCAAAAAAATCCGTGAAAAAATATAATACATCGAAAAAAATATAGTACTTTTCGACAAGTCTTTATTTTTCTATTACATAATCTTCATTAGCAGCATGCATGATACATTTAGTGTGACTCGGACCCCCGAAAATTATAGTATTTTTGCGTACTATATTTTTCTTCAACTGTATATAGTACAGAGAGTCGAAATATAATACAATACTGTATAGTACGGTTGGCAATCCTATTTTCAACCGACCTTAATCTTTAGTCCAAGCTAAGGTCACTCTACAAATTAGATCTAGCGACTGAGTGATTTTACTGTTTCACTCAAGATAACAATAATTTCATCTGACATAACAGAAAACAACTTACGCAACAAACGTAAAATCAAACCGCAAAATAAAAAAGACCTCGATTAACCGCTCTTCTTTGTCTCGTCTTTAATATCCTTAAGTGGACGTGGGCAATTTCACAAAAAGCCCAAAAAAGGAAAATCCCTAGCAATTTGCGGGACCACTCTACGATAAATGAAATGAAAAATTTTGAGAACAAAAAGCGGACAAAAGTACTGGAAATGGTTGGCTAATTGTGTTAATTTATAAATTGTTTCTAAAATAGTGTAATGTCAGGGTCGTTAAAATTGAATTTCTCTTCTTAATTTAGCTGATGTTGTAGAAAATATCTCATTTGTAATAATGTTGGGAGCAAGAGTTGTCTGTAGTCCATGACTTTCATACCATTTAAATGCCTTGACTTTCGGTTTTCATGGTTATATTTACATAATTATACACTGGCGACCCGCCCCGGCTTCGCACAGGTGCAATGCTGATAAATATACCTACTTATTAAAGAATCTCCATATAAATAACGTTTACTTTTTTATTTGACAATACATTTTGACGAGTAATATTAGAAACCTCTTTTTTTCAGTGTTTTTCTAATACAATATTATGCATGTTTTATACATATACACAGCGGAGGCGGCTTTAGACAGAGTTAGATGGAGACAGCTACATTCATCAGTTACGCCGACAAGAGTTTGACTCTTAAATTTATGATGATACATATACACATACAGATTTCTAATGAATCACTTAATATATTAAACAACTGCTTCAAAAGTCAAAATCCTTTGCGTAGTCTTGCAAATTTAAGCATACTTACGGCCGGACAGATAGGGACCGCAACTTTGTGCTATTTATTGGTGTTTGTACTGTGCCTACTTACTATAAACTTATTCGTAAGTTATTATTATTAATATAATAGCTCTTTACTTGCAAGTTTTTTGTCGTCCTGATGAATATGTTGTTTAAGTTAAGTACTCATATCAAATTGCAAATATACAGTACTAACGGTCACTGATCTATGCTGCGGACAGACAGATAGACAGTCAGACTGATATAGCGAAACTGAAGGGTCCATGGAAAAAACATGTCCAGTGCCTAAAAAAATCAGGGCAAATTCACACCTTATTCTGTTAAAAGTCAGGAGGTTTTTCTTTCTGTAATTTGAATTGACTAGACATGTTCTTTCCGTGGTCCCTTCAACTATAAACAGTTACTACTCTTAGCTACATCTATTAATATTGAATCAGAATTGAGATACGGCCTATATTTCAAGAAGATGTTTGTTACTTACTGAGTTTTGGATGTCGACCGACAATGTAATCTTTCACGTCACCGTTTTGTGACATATATTTCAGTGAAAGCATCATGCCAACCATGTGTGACACCTATCCATATTGTGATAAATAATCTCTGCGCTCCCCAGCGTACCTCTATCGCGTCGACCTTTTACCGTAAACATCAAAACTCTCTTACGATCAAATTATCTCGGCTTAAGAGGAAATAGGAGCCTTTTTCATTTAAAATGGTCCTCCTGTTTCCTCCCTGAATTTGATTAGATTGTACTAAGGATTGGATAACATTTCAATTTTTTTTTTATCTGCTCTTGTCACACCCATGTCGGCATATTGTCTTGATATTATTTTTATTATCAGAACTGGGAGCCTTGAGAACCCACAATTTTTTTTCAAATAGGTACCTCCCCTATTTGTAAAGTAGCTATGTTTTTTATTTTGCTGTAATCGTATAGTGGGACGGGTGTTATCGGTGAATAGGTATTTCAATACTAATACACTATTAGTTCCAAAGGAAAGTTTTTTTTTTTAAAGCCAATATTTTTGTAGATACGTGCTCTAGAATAAAAAAAAAATTGTGTCTCCTCTGACTTTTGCTCCGTGAGTCCAATAATATGAGAAAAGTCATGATCAAATCATGAGGCTTATTCAAACATAATTATCGGCCTAGCTAGTTTTTGAATAACCAACGCCAACATGCTCTTGGCACGGACCGCTGGGACACCGCACTTGTACGGTCGAGGAATTTAATTTCCTACCCATTTCGTACCTTGTCATACCCAACTAGCAAAATATAGTCATATAGAAGTTGAGACAACGTTTTGCATATAACTTCTAGTCTAATTTGGTTGGTCATATAAACGTAAGGTAAACGGTTATAAAAGGCGAAAGTGGCGCAAATTATAAGACTTATTGGTGAGATAAAGGTTAAATAAAGGTTTGCATGGCGACTTAAATCGTTTATTAAAGGTATTGTAACGATTAAGGAATGACCAAAACGTTGTATAAAGAGTACAACAAAAACCTTTACGCGACCTAAATATCAAATAAATGTTTTATTACTGACCATTTTGTTTTATAGAAGGTTTAGTATAACCCTTACTCATTGCTTATCGAACTTTTAAGTTACATAAATATTTTTAAGTTTTATTTATAAAACTGCTTTTGACATTTATTTTAGATACGCGCAAAACTTGGTGTGTGTGACAAAAAAGTGTATTTATTTTATTTATTTATTTATTTATTTAAACTTTATTGCACAATAAAAAAGTACAAATGGCGGACTTAATGCCTTAAGGCATTCTCTGCCAGTCAACCATTGGGCAAAAAGAAAGGTTTGTGTGGTGCAGGCTTTTATATTCGAAAAAAAAAGAAGAAAATATGTATATACTTACACAAATACTTTTTATAATATACTAATATATATATATATATATATATATATATATATATATATATATATATATATGTATAAAAAATAGATTTAGGTACCAACAAAGAAATACCATGCAGATAATCAATCACGCAATTTGTCAGATAAATGCTTGCGTAACATGCGCTTGACGGTAAACTTAGTCTGTGCCTTTCTGACATTGAGTGGAAGCTCATTCCAAAGACGTATGGCCTGGAGAGTGAAGGAATTGGCCACGAAACCAGTGCGATGGGGAGGAATGAAAAGTTTAAGCCTACGGGATGTACGGAGAGCAGAACAACCTGTGCGAGCAGTAATAAATTTGAATTTCGATCTGAGATATTGAGGAGTGGTGGGATTAAAAAGAATAGAGTATAGCGTACATAAAAAACGAAGCGCTCTGCGCTCACGTATGGGGAGCCAGTTTAACTTTTTACGATACACAGATACGTGATCGTACTTCCGGAGGCCAAATATGAACCTAATACAGTTATTGAGAAGTCTGTCCAGCCTATTAAGAGCGACCTGAGTGGCATTAGAGTAACACACATCAGCATAATCAATGATGGGAAGGACAAGCGCTTGCACTAAAAGGACCTTTGTTGATACTGGGAGAAAATTTTTGAATCTGTAGAGCGATCTCAATGAATTCGTTACTCTGCGGCATACATCAGACACCTGGGGTTCCCACGTAAGGCCACTATCCATGATCAGGCCTAAGTTTTTCACGTGAGGCGACAGTGGTATGATGACATTCTCAAAACGAACTGGCGCCACGCGAGATATATCTACCAAAGCAAGCTTTCGGGGACTACCAATCACAATAGCCTGACATTTAGATGGGTTTACCGTGATCCCAAACGAGCTTGACCATGCAGAAAGACGGCTTAGATTATCGTTCATAATAGAAACTGCATGATCGATGTCCTTGATGCCTGCCTGAGTATACAACTGCAGATCGTCAGCATAAAGATGGTAAGAGCAGTCAAAGTTGGAGGCGATCATATTGACAAAAATTGAAAAAAGGAGAGGAGAGAGAATGCCGCCCTGTGGAACCCCAGACAGGAGATCACACCAGCCAGAGAAAGACTGACCGGATCGAACGGATTGCTGGCGGTTAAGCAAATAGGACGAAAACCACTGAGCCGCTGACGATGATATATTTAAGCGACTAAGGCAAGCTAGTAGTAGTTCGTGGTTAACGGCATTAAATGCATTTGAGAAGTCAACCAATACTAACAACGTTATTTGTGACAACTCCATACCTTGCCTTACGTCCTCAACAACATTGAGCAGAGCTGTACAAGTACTATGCCCAGGACGAAAACCTGATTGAAACGATGAGAGAAGTTGGTTTGAGAAGACATGAGTCGAAAGTTGTCTATGAACTATTGCTTCTAAAACTTTTGAGAGAAACGGAAGAATGGAAATAGGGCGATAGTCTTTAAGTAAACTGGGGTTGGAAATCTTGGGAAGTGGTAAGACATAGGCTTTCCGCCATGCTGAAGGAAAAACCCCAGAAGACAGTGAAAAGTTAACAATATATGTTAAAACTGGAAGAACGCACTCTAAGATGCTAACAATCATTAATCTGCTCAAGTCATCATGACCCACAGCATTTGACCTAATAGATTTAATCACCTTACATACATCATCCTCAGCGGCCTGAGTGAGAGAGAACATTTTAATTAAAGGACAGGGTAATGACAAGATATAAGAAACACTTTTATTTAAAGTAAATGGATCAAGAGGCAATGATTTGGCAAAATGAGAATTTAAATCATCAAGAGAAAAGGATGAGGAAGTTGATAAAGCGGATTTGACTACACCAATAGATTTTAGGAATTTCCAAGTTTCAGCCGGAGATGAAGATGCAATATTTTCATGGATATACCTTCGTTTGGCAGCTCTCACCATATGATTGCACCTGTTCCTGGCAGCTCTATATACACTCCAAAGTTCATCGCAACGATCTTTCTTGTACCTCCTAAAAGCCTTATCACGCCTTGACATACATATACGGACGGCTCTAGTAATCCACGGCGCCGGAGGACGTTTGAGTTTTACTATTCGAACGGGAGCATGCGTATCAAATAACTTTAATACAGTCGAGTTAAATGCATTTACAGCCTCGTCCACCGTTGATGCTGTATATATCGATGACCAGTCCTCCGACCTCGCATCCCGCCGCAAGGACTCAACATCCAACCTCGCAAAGCTACGCATTTGCAAAGTTACGCGCTGTGCCCTGTGCGGCCGGACCCGGTAACTTAAGTAGATAAGGTCGTGATGTGAGAAACCAGAGGCCGGAAGCTGGCCAACCGCATCCACAAGATTTGTAGACGAAACAAAAATAAGGTCTAACCAGGAGTCTGAAGTATCTACGTTATGATGAGTTGGCTGAAGTGGGAGAATAGCTAAATCAACAGACTCTACGATCGTATTTAATTTCCGTGTCCTTAAATTATCCTTTAACAGGTCTGTATTGAAATCTCCCATGATTATCTGATGTGCGTACTCCGTGCTTAAGGGGGCCAGAACAGCTTCAAGATCTGCAAAATAGTCAACAGTCGGGGGACAATAGATCACCCCAAGAGCCACCTTTTTCCCACCCACATCAATCTCAATAAACAAATGCTCCATAGATCCAGAAAACTGGGGTGTAGAAGTACAGATTATTTTAAATCGGATATCACTACGAAGATATATGGCAACACCACCGCCCCTTTTGCCAATGCGATCGTTTCGAAGCAAAATATATCCAGGAAGGCCAAAGGAAGTAGACGCAAGGGTTGGTTTAAGCCATGTTTCAGACACGAAAATAGCGTGAATATTGGAAGAAGAGAAAGACTCGAGAAGATCATTGTAGTGGCTGGGAATACTTTGCGCATTTATATGACACACGTTAAAGTTTTTAGGGTAGTTTAGAAAAGTGTTGGATAAACATGTGCCAAGTGTTTCAATCTCCGACATTGAGCTATTAACCGAGTGAAATGAAGCCGACATGGCGCAAGCAGAGTGAAAAGATTCATCATCAGACATAGCACTTCAAAGCAAGGTACCTAAATAGTTACAAATATTAATAATATGTATATTATATAAAATAGTTAATTTACTAAATAATATTAATGCGCAAAATTGCACACACGACAATCAATATTCTTTTTTAACCCACCAGTCAACCGTTTACACATAAAAAAAAATAGTATAAAAATTAAATAAGAAAGTATAAACTAATGCTAAAAACAACTAAGTTTACATAACTAAACAATGCAACTCACATCAGATTAGAACGTGACTGATAAAATAAGAAAAAATAAAATATAATTAACGTTCCGTTATATATTATGTTAAAATCATATGTAACATTATAACATATTTTTGTGTTATCTATATAACATATGTTACATAGATAACACAAAAATAAATGTACGCAAGTACATTAAAAAAAAAATCGCATGATACAGCAATACATCGTAGTACCAATGCAGTAACAAAACGTAAGATTTTGACATCCGTCAAAATGACGTGACATGATAGAATTTTAATTAAATTGTTTTGACTACCGCTAACTAAATGAGCCAACACAAATTTTACAACATTAACCTTTCGTATGCCGCTGTCAAAAAATGGTATTTAATTTATGACCTTGAAGTTTATAATTTAGAGTCCAATTGCTTGGGACGGATACGGCACTAGGCATACGAAGGGTTAAACCAAGACGGTAGATATAACAATACTAAGAAATTGAACGAATACCGTGCAAAAATTTGAAAAAAAAATAACAAGTTTCTGGTCGGTGAAACTACACAATCACACCTACATTCTTAATTTCAACAGAAGACAAGAGAAAAATCAATCACGTTGCTAATAAAATTAGAAATAGTTGGTATTAACGCCTCGCCGTCCGCTTGTCTTCTGCCCTTCTGGTTGCCGCAACTGTACTCCCAGCGACAGCAATAGGCGCAGGCGCCGGCATCGGCAGGGGCGCATGCACAGCTGATACGGGCACAACCACGGCTGCACTTGACGAGACTGGCGCAGAACTAGAATTAGTGCCAGTAGATGCAGGGGCATGCTCGGCAGACAGCGATTCAAGTTGCTCAGCAGTTGTGACACGCTCCCTTTTTCCATTGGGCAGCTTTATATAGATATTGCCATCCCTGGTCCATACCTTATGCATGCCGAAGTGTGTGCGGGCTTCTGAGAAGATTGCGTGCCGTTGTCGAGTCAGAAACTCCGATATAACTATTCGAGTACCCTTGAGAGCAGTTTTCTTCGACCACACAGCATTCTTGACACCCACATCACAAAATCGGGCCAGGACTGGCCTAGTACGGTTACCTGCGCGATTACCAAGTCTGTGGCAAATTGATATAGATGCAAGGGTCACCTCAGGCAACCCCAGATTATTTTGACAGATAGCAACCACAGACTCTGCTACATCTTCATCCGCTACCTCCGGCACGCCACTGATCACCAAGTGTTTCCTACGATGATGCATTTCAATGGAGTCAACTGTTTGGCCAATGGCAAGAATTTGCTGTCGCAGGAGCCCCAACATGTCAGAAACATCCTTTTTAAAGCTGTTAATCTCCTTACTCAAGCTGCTAATAGTTGGGTGTGCTAGTGGAGAGGCTGCCTTCAATTTTGTCTCAAGCTCTTGAAACCGCTGTGAAAATCTTGCTTCCAGATCCTTTTGTGCCTTCAATACAGTCTCCATAGTGCGTGCAGTGCAAAGTGAAGTCAGTGCGGGTTAGAAATATTTGTGTATCAGGTCGACCAGCAGGTGAGTAGTCCTATTCACACGTTGTTCATCTAGTGAAGTTCCCCACACAGTATGTGAATTATCAGAGCAATATGTAATACTTAAGAACTACTATGTCCAAAAAAAATTAACTAATCTTTAATAAATATTTAAGAGTAAATAAAGATGACTTGTCAGTTTTTAGACACCTACCCGAAAAAAAAAGTGTACGGAAAAAGAATACAAGGTAATTTTATAAGATTTGTAATAGAAATTATTGTTCTATAGGTATATTGAGCGTTTGCACATTTGGCGTGAGCTGAATTCGTATGGGAAGGTCACTTTACTGTTAAAGTTTATGATGATATACAGTTTTATGCTGTCGTGCTCTTAATATATTCGAAATAATTATAATTTATAACAATATTTCTTCATATTTTATTATAGTTAAGGTTAGCCATTTTGGAACAAGTCATGGATTTATACTTATACGACTACAATATAACTTTATCTTAAGTAAAGGTTTTTATAACGACTACAAATTGTCCGCCATTACTAAGCCGCCATTACTAGTCCGCCACTTCATTTGTACCGTTTCCACGATGTAACGTCCATGGTTTTTTTCTTTTAAATAGTACTGTGATGCTCACGAAATGGCGACTGAGGTTTGATAATATTAATTTCAAATCGACTATAAATTGCATGATGTTTTATAACCGTAACTTAAAATCAATTTAAAAACATATAGTCCAATAAAAGGAATATAACGAGTTCGGCAACAACTAAAGGTTTTTCAAAGTTTTTGTTTGACGTAAATATAACCAACTGTTGAATAAAAGGTAGATAACAGTCCCGCTGATATCATTTTGTCATATTGAAGTTACCTTCAATACCGCTATATAACTGTCGAGATAAGGTTTTATGATATCACTTATACAACAATAAAATTATATAGACGTTGTAACAATAACCTTATTACGACGGTTCTGTTTTTTCTAAACCCTTTATAAGACGAAAACGTTTATACAACTTTGAACATCATTAAGTAAACGTTTTCTTTAAAACCTCTACATGATTGTTGTATAATTAAGTCGCAAAAACGTTTATTTACCATAGTAATTAGACTATTTGGTAGGACGACTAAACTATCAGATTTATAACGTTTATTTGACTAACAGGTTAACTAAAAACGACTATAAAACTCTTATATGGCTAAAAGTCGTATAACTCTTGATTTATATGACTTCTTTGCTAGTTCGGTAGTAGCTATAATATGACAGTCCTAGCAGCTTTCATATTGATTGTCACTGCGACAAGGTACGAAATCGGTAGGAAATTAAATTCCTCTACTGTACATCGATGGACACCAGTGCACGTCCAGTGTAACTCATAGAATAGATCGTAAATGTAAAACTAATTATATATTTAAGATTTTTTGTTACTAACACTTATGGGCACAATCCTGAAAATAAAGATTGTAATTGAATTACTGCAGAACTCTACACTGAGCATGTCCCGACATGCTCTTGGCCGGTTATTTATTATGTATATCGGAGCTCTAGGTAACGTAAAGGAGATAGCAATACTTTATTCAAATATGTACCTATATTCCTAAAAAAATCACATGATCAGCCTATAATCACTCCACTGCTGCTGACCAAAGGCCTCTCCCATTATCTAAGCATATGGATGTATTAGGAGTTAAATGCCCATAGTCGCCACGCTGGGCAAGCGGGTTGGCGATCGCAGTGATGTGTCCACTCCACTATGACCATTCCATCACCACTCACTGCTGCCCATCATCAATCTTCAATAAGTACATAGTGACACTTCAAATCCCTTAGTCGACTCTTACGCCACTCTCGAGAAGGGTTGGGGTGTTGACAAATGTATTTTTACTGCCGTCACCACGCGGCCAAACATTACAGCTCCCATTTCCCCTTAACCGTGCTCCCGTGAGCAACATAATAAAAGTTTTAATATTAATGACATGTCTTTGGCGCCATGCAAATTTAAAGTTAAAAAACTACCCGAAAAATTAAAATAAATTGGATTTTCCGTCGTCTGTGATGCAAAACTGGGTTCAAACGTAGTAATAGTAGGTTTTTTTTATTTTACAGTAATTACTATGCCTAGGAGCGGACAAAGGTCGGATTTGCATTTAAATTTGAGCCTGGCGTGGCAATTTCGACGCTGGGCCTATATTAGAACAATATGGCAACACGTACGAGATTCACGTACTCTGTACGGTTAGATAGCATCATCATTATCAGCCGAGATATGTCCACTGCTGGACATAGGGCTCTGCCAGAGTATACGATAAGTATTGATGAGCAAGCTTGTATCCAGTGGATACCAGCTGTCTTTAAGTAAGTAAGTAAACACTTTATTGTTACACGCAAAACATATTATTATAAATCACAATTGTAACAAAGGCGAACTTATCCCTGCAAGGGATCTCTTCAAGTTAACCTTTGACAAATTGAGAGGAAAAGTATATTAACAGACTCTTTACCAGGCCCTTTTTTATTCGTTTATAGTGACAGGTGCGACAATTGCAAAAATCTTTCTCCTATTGACAGCGTCCATAGGCTATGGTTACCGCTTACCATCGGATGGACTGTGTGTTTGTTACCAATGAACGAAAGTTGAATTTCGTAGAGTGGGGATATAATGAGAATTTGCTCGTTTGGTGTAAACACACCTTAACAATTAGTATAATTATACAGGGTGTTCGTTTCGATTTGCGATAAATTAGACAGGTTACTTGGGCCATTAATAGAAGTTGTCTGGTATATCGGCTTTTGGAAAATTCGATAAAAAAAAATATTTTTTTGTTTTCATACATAATAAATGAAATGATAAATGAAATGTAAGAGAGAACCTTAAGAATAAAATAAAAGTTAATCTCAGGTGACTGACGGCACATGTCAAAATAAGTAACATTAGAATGTAATAAAGGTTGCAACACACATGTTCAGTGATTAAACTTATTTTTTTAATAACTCAATAACGGTAAGAGTTAAAACACTAGTTTCTTAGAGAAATTAATTATATTTGACCTAAATAAGCTTCCCTTAAAGTTATAGCATATGAAGAAAAACACGCTGTATGCCCTAGACAGTAGGTACCCTGCTCCGTACAGAATCATCAATTTCAGATAGCTATTATAAGGGTCATTTGCAGAAAAAGTGTACCTACCCTTTAATTTTTTTTTGCGATCATGTACTGTAATACATCATTTTACTCGGCATCGTGCGTACTTTTCACTACTTTTCAAAAAAATTGTCCCTAATGTCACGAAAATAAGTATGTAAATTGAGATTACTCAGTTTAGTTACTCCCATACTAAATGTATGAAACGAAATGTAACGAAACTGATAAAAAAAATGTCAAATTTGTTACAAAATTTTTCACACCTTTAGTATGGGAGTAACTAAACTGAGAAATCTCAATTTACATACTTATTTTCGTGACATTAAAAGGTACACTTTTTCTGCAAATGACCCATAATCGGAATCGTTTCTAATGACCCCATTTCTGATAAAAGGTATTGATCAGAATACGGTCAGTTGGGATAACAGGGATTTGGAAAGAGTCCAACAATTACATCAGTTAGTAAATAGAAATGGAGCTTCCGTGCCGTTAATTTAGATATTTATACACGGTGTTACGTTAGCATTCCGAAAGATTTTAATGCTGGATTCCTGACCATATTTAGAGTCTTTAATGTTATATAAAATTTCCTGGATTCGGCTTGGTTTCAGAGATAATCAACCTTTTTACGAAATAAGTTTTTCGACGTAACTCGTCTTTTAACTTCTTTTGGATTACAATGCTACCACGATGTGTTCTAATATTACCACACCTTTTGCCAGACAATCAAAAAATACGAATAGACTTGACAAAATAACCTCTACCTAAAAAAACAATTGAAATAAATAATTTGAACAAATTGTTGTTATGATAAAAAGTACTGGAAATGTTAAAAAGTATTCAAATCGGCCTAAAAAGAAAGAAAAAAAAATTTTTTTTTGGTGGAATTAACATTAGATCTCATAATATTTTTTGTTTATTTTGATGTCTAGAATGCATAGTTAAAATCTTTCGCAATGCTCGCGTAACACCGTGTATGTACAGCCAACCAAGACTAGAACCTTGTTAACATAACAAGTAGTAAGGAGTTTCTTACAATTTGGCTTAGAGTTACTTTGACATGGTTCTTCAGTGGCCTACAATCATTTGACTGGTACAGTCTACCAAATTGAGTGCTACTCATAATTTAGGTGTCATTCACAAATCATTCATTGAACATTGATGATAAATTAATAATTCTTGGGACGTCTTACTCAAATCGACCTAGTCCCACGCTAAAATAGATTTCACCGTAACACAATATGAACAAAAAAATCAATCGTTACAACTACAAGCCACGGATACCTGTCATCTTTTATCAAGATGTCTAAACCTTTTCACCTAATCTAAGATATGGCTGTTTGAGACCTAAAGGGCTATTTTGTAACATGGAAATTAAAGATGTCAGACCGAAATAAATGTTCCTACCGCAATATTTCGAACGAATATCTTATGTCGCGGCCACGACATTGGTCTAAGGCGACCGGCTTAGCGGAAAACCATACGTGCGAGAGGGAGTACCCATATCGGCATCCCGCTCCAACTCATGGATTCGCTCGCCGCTGGTTGCCTTAGACCAATGTCGTGGCCGGGCCTTTATTTTTTTTATTATTATTATTTTTTTATTTAGCCCCGTAGATTTTTTTTATTTATTTCCACATAATACAATATCATTACAGGTAACACCACAACACGAAATGCGAAATTGTACCAAAAACTATGACAAAGAAAAATCCATATTCTAGTCAATAATCAACCTTAAGAAATTGTATACAGATCTCAAATAGCTCCTTCTTACGGTATCTAATGTAGTTATTTATAAACTTTACTATGTATTGTTATTTAGGTTCCACTGAACCTCAAACTGTGGGGTTAATCCCTCCCGTATTACCCCCAACCCATGTAGACCACGCCACCGTGCAATCCATTTTAAATAAGCAACCGCGCAACTTTCCCCCATTTGCATATTTTCATCATATTTACCGTCTGCGGTCAGTAAACGAATTAACATTAATGATTTTATTATATTTGCATGGGACAGGGTTTTTTTCATTGACATTTTTTGGTAGCAGTGGACTGCTTTACTTTTACATCAGCTGTTACATTTTAAACTAAGCATATTATTATAATTTTATCTTCAATGGATATAGTACATTGTGTATTTAGGGCAGTAAATAATTAATTGTGAACGAGTGTGAAAGTTAGCCCAAGCCGAAGGCGCGGGCTTTACTTCACACGACTTCATAATTCTTGTACCGCCCGTTGCCACACAGTGTTTTTCACCATACCTGTGAGGCAAAAAAAGTAAATAAAAAAATATCTGTCTTTATAACACAATTTCTTATTTATCGCCCTTAATACACAATGTACTATTTCTGGCCTCCGGCCGGCAAGCAGCACATTGCCAGCCGCTGCACTAAACTAAGTTGCCGCCTGCCGGCTCCGTTGAGCAGAAAAATAGTATACACACCTCGGCCGTTAAATGGGAAAGCCTCGGATCACATGTTTGTCGGCCTCGGCTTACAATTACACGTCATCCGAGGTATTTCCCACTTAAACGGCCTTGGCATGAAATTTACTATTGCCATACCAAAAATAAATAAATTTAGTTTTCCATTTTAATAATTACACAAGTTGAGCCAAATTGGTGATGCGTCGAGTTTTAAGAGACATAATTAAGTAAGCCTTGTTAAAAATTGCTTAGGGAAAATGAAGTCCGTATTTCACTGCCAGTCCTTATTACGTAAATTGGGTAAGTACGTTAAACTCGGAAATTTAATGTGTGGTATATTAATTTTTGTAGGAAGGTTCTGGGGTTCCATCTAAAGTTTTCGTTTTCTAAGGATTAAATAAACATAAACAACCATGTGTTTTCACTATTTTTATAATGTTTTCTATATTATCATTAAAGCTAAAAGTTTTGAGTAACAATTGAACCTTAACTAATTTTGATTTCTCTGGCCGTTAAGTATTGAATGCGGATTTTTGGATATCAAACCCATGAAAATTTAAATTTAAGGTTGGAATTAAAGACATTCGTAAAATGAATACCTATAATTATTAGTTCGTAAATAAAAAAATAATAAATTAATGTAACAGTTTGAATCAGATAACTAACCCAAGTTAAAAATTACTCACCTGAAGCTCAATTTTTTTTTCAAAACCAAACTTTTATTCGAAGAATAACGCTTAGGCACTGTTCTCACCGTGAGCTACTTAGCTATGAACTATCGGTTATAAGCACGAACAAAAGATACGCACTCCCGTGTTAATAAAAGAGACACGGTGATACTCGCCCAGCTATTAGCTATATCACCGCCGGGCGAGTACCGCCGTGTCTCTTTTTTTACATGGGAATGCGTATCTTTTGTTCGTGTTTATAGACGATATTTACCAGACTAACCAGGCCTAGTACCGCGAAAATCGAAATTCGTAAATTTCGAGGATTTGTCTCTCTCACTCTAATGACGCCTTCGCTTGAGTGACAGAGAAAAATCCACGAAATTTACGAATTTCGATTTTCACGGTAGTAGGCTAGTGCCTTACTCTCGGATACTAATGTCAAAACTCCATAGTAATTTGACACTGGTACTGAGATTAAGCATTACTCTTCAAAAAAAAAATTGGTGAAATCAGGCCTAGCGACTTAACCTGTGTTCCAAATCGTTTAAAAACTTTTTAACACAACCCGCATAGCAATCCATAAATGTCTGCGTCAACTAACCGCATGACGTAGTAACTCACAAACTCAAACCATCCCACTCTTACCGCTGTATTCCTAAATCAGTGTGAACGAGACGACGGTAGGGGCTGGAAAACCGTTATCGGAGAAGTGCCAAGGCGGAGTGTGTTTTATGGACTCGACAGATGGCGGTGTGTGGCGGTTCGAATTTGGAACGTGCCATGTAAGGGTTATTGCAAAGTTTAACGGAGTTTAGTTTAAAATACTGAACTGGAAAAGGTATGATATTTTTACTTCTAATTCTTATTTCCGGTTTATTGGAACTATTACTAATAACGTTATTACATCGTTAATAAACTACTTTTTATTTTCCGAAACCCGTGAAAATTGTCACGAGTTTTAGTACAATTTTCATTAAATCTTGACATGAGGTTCGGCTTATGTCGGAATTTCGCTACACTTGTCTTGTCGTGTTATTTGTGACAATTGTAATTTTGCTTCTCAAAAAAGTAGTTATTTGCCGCTGAATCAAACGCACGACCCTTCCGATGGTAAACGGTAACTGTAGCCTATAGACGCTCTTGATGGGAGAAACAGTAAATTTACAATTGTAGCACTGGTCAATGTGATGAAATTGGGGCCTGAAATCGATAAGATCATGCTTTTGCAACACTATCCAGTGTTGCGGTAAGCGGTTAAATCTGTACTTAATGTAAAATAATGTTGTTAGCCTAATGGTAGACCACACATTTTGACGCAACGGCCGTGCTCACAAAAAGCAGGAGCCCATTTCTCGAAAGCTTGTAAATTGTAATACAAGCGGAAGTCCTTATTATATTAATAGTGTCAAAAAGAGACTTCCACTTGTATTACAAGTTACAAGCTTTTGAGAAATGGGCCCCAGGCCTCTATTGTCATGGCGTGAGAGTGCACAGTTAGATATTTTTGAACACCATGACCGCTCTGATATATCTGTTGGCGCCGCAGTTTTCGATTCCAAAGTCAAAATATTGTTTATTCAATTAGGCCCAGCAACGAGCGCTTTTGAATCGTTAAACTAAATAGCGAATGAGAGAAAAAAAACTACTTCCGGTTCTAACCACACACTACTGCCTGAGAAGAATCCAGCAAAAACTCAGCGGGAATTTTTTTTTTCAAATAATAGTTTTGTAACATCTAACATGCATTAATTAAAATCGAAACCTTTTGATTTAAAATAAAAATACAGATGTAGTACATTAATTAGAGATGAAGTTTTTAATAGTCAGAATGATTATATAAATGTAATGATGATTCCATTTCATATAAAGCGGCTTTTATGTCGTAAAGTTGTACCAGAAGATAAATATTGTACATCGATCTTAGCAGAGACAAATAGCCGTTTACTACAGTTTCCGATCACGTGCCGCCGTCCATCAATCTTAGAATTTATTAAGTGGGTATTTCATATCGAGGAAATGTTGTGCTTTATGGAATTTACTATATTACGACAAAGTTAACCGTGTGGTGACGGCAGTAAAAATACATTTGTCACCACCCCAATTATTCCTGCGGGTGTCGTAAGAGTCGACTAAGGGTTTGAGTCGCAAGCAAGCTCGATTCTCCATACAAACGTAATGCCTTTCTTATTTTAAAATACCACTTTGTACTTATTGTTATTAAATTTTATAAATACAATGAGCAGCACGGTCATTCTCAAAATTGAAAGCCTAATTCAAATTATAGTGTCACTTTTTACACTGAAAAAAGTAACATGTACAGTCACGTCTAATAATATGTATACATTTCGGAACGTATGTCAAAGGAATAAGGGTCAAAATTGTATACATATTATTAGAGCCGACCGTACATAGAAATATAATAACTGAAAATCCATTGAAAAAAAACCGGCCAAGTACGAGTCGGACTCGCGCGCGAAGGGTTCCATACCATTATCAATTTATTATTAAAAAAATACGGTTAAATCAACCTACCTATCAAAAACTATAGGAGATCCTTTAATCAAACCAAAAATCGTTGATAGAGTTTATTAATGTGCATAACATATACACGGTGGAATTTAATCGGTGAACAGGAACCCATTTTTCTAATTCAGTAATCGATGGCGGTCACGTTTATGTAGTACTTAAGTGGAACCAAGTTTTTTTTTTAGCATAACAAATTTTTATGTTGAAATTAAACTTTAATTAAAATGTATTGTCACCCTACTAATGGTTTAGTCTGAAAAGTTTAATACCTCTTTTCAAACTATCAGCCATGCATCGCTCTTATTTTACATAGGAATAGAGTCTATCGCAAAAATTAAAGCATGTGAGTGGTTATTGCTCATTTATGTTTTAAGTTTCTATGGCTGATAGTTTGAAAAGAGGTATTAAACTTTTCAGACTAAACCATTAGTAGGGTGACAATAAATTTTAATTTCAACATAAAAAAAATTTATGCTAAAAAAAAAACTTGGTTCCACTTAAGTACTACATAAACGTGACCGCCATCGATTACTGAATTAGAAAAATGGGTTCCTGTTCACCGATTAATAGCTGAACCTCACTAATAGCTGAACATCTTGATAGAGGGTCTAAATGTATGTCTGTATACTTGGATCTCAAAAAAGCGTTTGATACAGTCTCTGTCCCCATACTGTTACACAAGTTGGAAAGAATGGGGATTAGAGGTATTCCACTTCGTCTCCTCAAAAACTATCTAACAAATAGGAAACAAAGGGTAAAGTTGGGAGACTCCAGTTGTACCAGTGAAGATGAAGATGTGACGTACGGAGTAACTCAAGGCTCTGTGCTTGGTCCAACGCTATTTCTAGTTTATATTAACGACTTGTGTAACTTAAAGATCCCACACGCAAAAATATTCTCGTATGCTGACGACACCGCCATCGTCTTCACTGGTACTTCATGGGAAGACATTCGGAAAATCGCAGAGTCTGGATTGGAAATTATTAATTTATGGCTCAGAAACAACATCCTCACGTTAAACACTACAAAAACAAATTACATATGTCACAGCATATACAGTAACACTCAACCAAATCATAGTTTTAGTATTAAAATACATAGCTGCTGTAACAATGTACTGAACTGCTGCCAGCAAAATTGTCCGACTATATCCAAAGTTGATAACACTAAATATCTGGGTGTTTATGTGGATCGAGGACTTTCTTGGTACCAGCATCTCGAATATGTCATATTACGACTACGAAAACTTAATTGGATTTTTAAACATATGAGACATGTTGTGCCAAGGACTGACCCCGGTCAGCAGGGCAACAGCAGAGATATTTTAAAAGAGATATATGTATCATTAGTGCAATCCGTATTAACTTATTGTTTACCTATCTGGGGAGGCGCTGCCAAGACTCGTTTCATAGATGTAGAGAGAGCTCAGCGAAGTCTCCTCAAGATTATGTACTTTAAGAAGATGCGGTTCTCCACTGACGAGCTTTATCAAATGTGTAACTTGCTTAGTGTTAGGAAACTATATGTTTTAACTTCTATTCTAAGAAAACATAAAACTACAATTTTTGATTGTAACCTTCTGAAAAAACGAAGGAAAGACATTGTAATGCGTCAACCGAAAACCTACACCACTTTTGCGAATAGACAATATAACAAACTGTCATCACATTTATATAATATTTTGAACAAGAAATTTGATATATACACAAAGTTACAACATGATGTGAAAAAAATTATAACTACATGGTTATTATATAAAAAATATGACGAGGTGGAAGACTTGCTAGGATATGCAGCCTAGCATGGTCTCACCGTAAAACTTACAAATACAGATATGATCCAACTCCTGCATGCACCCACGCATTCACAGACGCGCACTCCTCGCACGCGCGCACACACACACACACACACACACACACACACACACACACACACACAAACACACACACACACACACACAAACAAATACACACACACATACACATACACAAACACACACGCAAATACACCATTAACATTTAAAAAATACAGTCTTAAGCATGTACCTATATGTATTACTATTTATAATTAAGTAATAAATTGTAGTAATGGAAGAGCGGTGCCTCCCAGCACAAGTTATTTTCTAAATAACTTACAGGGAGACATTGGCAATTGTAAGTTTCACACTGGATTATAAACAATAAAAGATTTTTGATTTTTTGATTTTTTTTTTTTTTTTTTTGATTAAATTCCACCGTGTATATATATCTTTTTAATATTATATCGCGTAGTTTAAAAAATATTTATTTATTTAAACTTTATTGCACAAAAGTAAAACTTAAAGTACAACACGCGGACTAAATGCCATGAGGCATTCTCTAGCAGTCAACCTTGGGGCAAAGCAGAGAAAATTGTAGGCGGCGCAACTATATAAATATAAACCAAATCTGTGTATAATAAATTAATTAAAAAGCAATTACAAAATCGTTCATATATATACATACATTATAACATACTCTAATATATTTATATAAATATCATACATATATACATATAATATAAAATAGAGGGGGGGACACATTATTCAGACTTTGAGAGCTGATATTTCGAAAACGATTTGCTTAAATAAAAATGAGATTTATAAACCTTCATATCATTTTCAAAGATCTTTCTATTAATACCCCACACGCTTATGTACAACTAAAAAAAAATTCTATCCCTCAGTTACATATATGGAGGCCCCCCCTCCCAATGGTTTTTTTTACAATGTAGTATCATAATCCTGTAGCGATTCATACAACACATATCCCTACCAAATTTCGTTACTGTAGCATTTATAGTTTCCGAGTAAATCGGCTGTGACAGACGGACAGACGGACAGAAGGACAAGACGAATCTATAAGGGTTCCGTTTTTGCCATTTTGTAAAAATTGGATACGGTAATTAGATCTAAATCTACACATTTGAGAATGACCGAGAAATACTTTTTCACAAAATGTTACAAACAGCCCTCTACTCCCTTACATACGATCCTACACAAAATTTGAGCGCGATAGGTAATCGAGGAAAGAGATTCAAATTTGACTGTCAAAATTTAATTAAAGATTAAAAAATATCATCGATGTGAAACTAAATAAGAGCTTGTAAAAACAGTGACAGTTCGAATTCTTGAATTCGCATTGACGCGTCATATCCGTGCTATTTTATCAACTACGATTCAATAATGTTCCGTTTCTACAATTTAACTCCACGGAATGGAACGGCCATATGGCTGTAGCATCATGCTGAGTGGGCATCATTTTTTGAACCAGCCATCTCGACTATTCGTTGTCATTCTTTGTTTAATTTTATTTATAGCTCGGTCATGAATGAACATTTTGTATTTGTATGTTTATAATATAATATATGATGACAACGACGAGTCAGAATCAGAATAGTTTATCTGTAAAATATGGTACAGTACACAGGTCTTACGTCATACAGGAACAATTATGTTTTGCCGTTTAGCATACAAAATATGCCAAAGGACACTAAAATGAAACAAAAATATATTACATAAATAAATTAAGATTAAAAATAGAATAGGTTACAGTAACATTATCATTAGGGATCGGAACTATAGGTGCAAAACTTCAACAAAACTTCTCAAGTGGACTTGACATAACACATACATCTATAAAATATACATTATAGGGAATAAAATTATATACAGATTTTTCAATAATATTCGTATTTTTCTTGATTAAAGTACATAAATAAATAAATATCTTGGGACGTCTTACACAAATCACCTAGTCCCACGGTAAGCTCAATTAAGGCTTGTGATGTGGGTACCAAGCGACGATATATATAATAAATAGATACATATAGGTACTTAAATACATAGATAGCCATGACCAAGGAACAAATATTTGTGATAAATAAATACACAAATAATGCCCTCGCCGGGATTCGAACCCGGAACCTCCAGCTTCGTAGGCAGGGTCACTACCAACTAGGCTACGGAGGCTGACAAAGTGTTCCAATATTAAAGTTTTGTTAAAGTTTTGCACCCATAGTTCCGACCCCTAATTATCATACAAACACAAATTACAATAACTAATCAAAATACTAAAGAATCATAAATCCACGACCATCAAAAGCCTAACAGTACTTTTTTGCTACTAGAAAGGTCGATGTAAAAATCTCCATGATTACTTGAACTGGCACCCAATTTGTCTAACTGCTTCATTAGTTGCACTTTTTTCGTCGACTCTCTGTTGCAGTTGGCACGTACTGGACTTGCAATTAGTAGCTGCACAGTAATGCGGTGGCAGAACTGCAGTTACACACATTTGTCTGGTGTTTACGGGGCAGTTTACTGCCGAGTAGAGAGTTGCACGTACGGAGTAGCCGTATGGCGTTAGCATTTGGGGAATTTTTTGTTCGTTTTTGTCGTAACATTGGTGTTTAGATAGAGAGACTAATCGCGGAATCTTAGAGCGTCACGTGCTGGTTTTGCGACGTATAAAAGTTTGTTTCAAGAATAACGTATACTACTAACGTAAACTTTTGAAACTTCACGCAAGCTCTCATTGAGTAGCTGGATTATTTACTCAATTTGAAATTACTTTTAACTTCGTATCTTGTTTTAATGATGATAATTTTCATGTAAATTGTCTTTGATTTGGTATAAAAAATTAATTTTCTTGAACAAAACTTTGCATGTTAACCTTGTATCAACTGTGGGAGGTGCAGATGAAATAAGAAACTCAGAGGCAGACTTTGAAGAAGAGTTATTTTATAATACGCGGCGCGCGAGCGTGACTCAGAGCCCGGAGCTCCAAGGGTGACAGATCCATTTTATTTGTTATGTTGATTATATATCATACATTTAAATACAGAATTTACACGAAAGTAACCAGTAATGACCGGTCCTGCGCCACCCGCATCCATCGGACTCCTGCGACCTTCACCAGGCCATTGTGGCAATCTTTGGGGGAGGCCTATGTTCACGTTCAGCAGTGGACGTCTTTCGGCTGATATGATGATGATGATGAACCAGTAATGTAGAGGATTTTTATACAATCTCTACATGACATGCCTTGGGTTGAAAACATGTGGGCAGGAGATTAAGAGTATAAAACGAATTAACCAACAGTAATCAAACCTGAGATCATTTCAATATTTCGTCCATTTCATGACAAGTCTAACGAATGTTTTACAAAAAAGTCCGTCATTTTTCTTTGTTTCCAAATAAAGAACCAGGGCACGTCCATGCCGATTGCACTCGATTTGTCGTTTTTTCTCTATTTTTCAATAACGGTGCCGGAAACGAAGAGATTGTAATTTTTTTGTTTCTGTGACGAATTTGGAGATGATTTTTTTACGAAATGGCTTGTTGAATTCAAAATTTGATTATAAAAATAATATATTTAATAATATTTCAATAAATATACAGGATGGCCAAACAATAAAATAAGTGCATTTTTCAGAAATAAGTTTCGGCGTTTCTATTTCGTGGTATAACATTAAGTGCTGAATTTGTCTGCTTTGTTTTGTTTTGTCATGTTTGTATTGTTACATTTGCCACGAATAAATTATTTGTATTTGTAAATTAGTATTGCATAATTTGGCCGTAAAGTTAATTTAAAAAATACCCTTCATAAAGTTACAAAAATCTCATAGGAGAACTATTTTAAGCCCCAAAATCTCACAGGCGAAGGGAATACACGTATGTAGTTTTTGTCCAACCTGTATTCTTATTATTAAGTAGGTATTTATGTGTCAAAAGTAGATCAAAGGAAGGGTCCACTGAAAAAACATGTCCAGTGCTTAAAAAGAACCAGGCACATGCTGCACAGGCACTCGGTGTGGCTCAGCCTTTAACACTTTGAGCGCGAGGAACTCCCGAGGGGAGTTCTCTGGGGGAGGTCCATTTTCGCTACAAAGCGGAAAAATTACGGGATCGCCTACGAGCGTAGCGCGTAGCACTCGTCCGCAATGAAGTTAACTAACGTTTTGATTCTGCGCATTCCTGATGCATCCATACGCATTGAAAATAGGAGAGGCCTACGTCCAGTAATCAAAGTCAAAATATTCATTTTTCAATTAGGCCCAGCAACGAGCGCTTTTTAATCGTTAAACTAAATAGCAAATGAGATAAGCTACTTCCGGTTCTAACCCTACACCACGGTTCCTGAGAAGAATTTGGCAAGAAACTCAGCGGGACTCGTTTTTTCAAGTAATAGTTTTATAACATCTACCAGCTACCATGCATTAATTAAAAACGAAACATAAACTTGATTTAAAACCTCCTGCCGCCCGGACAATAAAATTTGCCAATGAATTTTGAATTAATAATGTAGGAAATAGAATAGAATTTCTTTTGTTTAAGGACACCTATTAATATTATAGGCCTCTGGGCGGCAGGAGGTTATAAATACAGATATAGTACAGTGAGATAGATTGAGATAGGAGATGGGATGTGTAAACAACTTAAATACAGAAGTTTTACTTTTCAAAACAGTCGACAGAACCTTAAAAATTGGAAAGGCAACGATAAAATAACGAAGCGGGAGCGAAGGAGTAAAAGCGTCGAGAAATTGTAAGCGATAAAGAAGACAAAATGTGACGTCCTCTTTGTCGGGCTTTTTGTTGTGACCATCATTCTTGGACCGCTGAATTAAAAAGGGAACAATTACTTTAAAAGCATGGGAGAGTGATGGCCTCCCATTTTATTGTTGGGAAGTAAATGTGTGCTATAAATATACTTTAATAAAAATGAATTATGTAATTCATTCGACTGTGTGGTTTCTTAACATAATAATTATGTAATTTATTTTATAATTATTATGATGAAAATTTCTTGGGACACCCCATAGCTTTAACAGATAGTTAAACAAAGAT
>JALPQI010010623.1:0-55392 GCA_025490895.1 Thaumatotibia leucotreta
TATTTCAGATATCTGTAACCTGAAACTAAATGGGTTTGTTGCTAACATGCTAAACTGCAAAAAAATGTCACGCTTGCTGTTTTAAATACCAGTGTGTCCCTAACCCTATCAGGAGCAGGTGGCGTGCAACTCGGATGATACCGCAATAACACTAAAATAAAAGTAAGCTATTGCAACACCAGAAACTGATTTCATTGTGCCTAGTTCGCCTATTTACTGTTCGTTTTGCGGTTTTCTTATTTTCGGCTTTAATGGCTAACTCAATGGTTTTTGTAACATAAAAAAAATGTATTTTAGACTAGTTAAGGCCTCTTGTTTAGTCTAAACTTATTTGTTTTTTTTCTTTAGGTTTTTTGAATATATCATTAAAAGCACTATTAAAAGCTATTCCAGGAAATATTATTATTTTATTGAATCACAAAAATAACGTTGCTTACGTTGCGTGTAAAAATACAACCGGATTATATTTATAAGCATCGAACGTCAAGATCTTTGTGAGCTTCATAGAGAGCGCTTCAAATATCAAAGACAACAGTAGCGGCGTAATATGATGACCATATTTTAAACCTATTTTGGGGATATTCTCTTCTTATAAAAGATTTTACAAATATTTAAATTCCTTTTTAAAATAATTTTATTTTACCAGTTCTCCACGGTATCAAAGATATCAAATTCGTCGTTTGCCGTCAGTTCTTCAGATTATTTGTTATATTTGTACTTATGAGTGACTTCAATATAGTGTTTATTCAATAAAGACAAAACATTTTGTTGGGAAATGTATAATTTATTTATGTTTTTTGTTTGTTATAGTACGATTAGCCTCATTCAATTGCTGAAAGTACCTATTATGTCTAATATTGCTACTACTGGTATTTTGCATCTTTTGATCTGCATTCACAGGTGTCGCTCGTTCTGTAAGTGAAAACAAAAAGTATATTACCACCATGTAAATAAATTTCGTTTACAACGACAGAATAGAAGGATTTGTGTTACTATTAAATAACACATCTATCTATCTATGGTAAGCATATCTGTGACGACATTGTGGTATTAAGTAACAATTACATTACATTACGTTCCATATATAAAAAGATACTTAATAAAAATATACCTCTTCGTTTTTTTAAAAATCCATTCCACAATATTTGAAACTCTGCCATTACGATATCTGCCAAAGATTTGTCTTTATATATTAAATCTAATGCCTGATTTGTAATCACTTTACGTAATGGTTCCCTATAACCAGTTTCGACTTGAATTATGACTGATATAGTAATGGCAATTACTCCAGTGACTTTCATATTACTTCGTCATGTGTTAAATAAAGTCAACATTCGGCGTTTTAAGTATTCTTTCTTTGCTTGTTTCAAAATTAGTGTTTCCGTAATAATATTTTTATGAGACTTCCTCGATCCAGGCCTATTTTACATGGAAGCAAAACATACATTTTGTCAGTTTGTTCAGCTTAGTTATTGGATTGATTCAGAATTCAAAAGAAATATTTTGGGGAAAACTCAGTGATTTTACTGATAAAATACAACAGCACTCTTAATCGAGTTACACTTTATTTAAGCGACGAAACTAAAGTAACCATGAAATTCATTGAAATCACTCTAGTTGTTTTACTCGTGATGGGGGTTGGAACACAGCAGTTTGAAATACTTGATCCAAAGAAGAACCCAGAACCAAGATTATGGAACAAAATCATTGACGTGTGGCACGGGAACGACACAATAATGAATGTATTGAAAAAACGAATTCCAAAAACTTTGGCATGCAGTGTCTTTTGCAAAAAGTAGTAAACAGAACGTAAAGGACTTAATAATACGCCAGGTGAAATTTGATTGATACACCATACTTTGAGAAATTGTGATTCAAAAACTATCAAAAAAGTTGCTTGTGTTGTAATCTAGAACATGCTTGGTTTGGTTGTGAGATAATGTTACCTACACACAATTGCTTCTTCGTTCTTCTTTCAAGGTTTTCCGAAGCGTTGACTAATTTTAAAAGAAAAACCGGATTTGAAAATCACAATTTAATAATGTAATAAAATGTTTCTTAAATTTTATTGGAAAACTTTTTGACTTTAGTTTACTTTCTAACCCATTTCAAGACATGAATTTAATATTTCATCTATAAAAACTATAAATGGTTTCGGAATAGCGAAACAATATGGTGCTGCCATCTGTAGATAAGGTATTGCACTAACCAAATATGGTAATATGTGATTATGTTACAACTCTTATAAGAAAGGTCTCATCAGTTCTAAATTAAGACATTATATACCTACTCAAGAAAAATACCAAGTTCACCAATGTCCAAGGCGGAATCTGAGGCCGTAGGTTCAAATCGTAGTGTGGGCGTTGATGTACGTGGTGAAGATTGTTAATTTTGTCCAATACGTTTACGAGTAAGCCTGTAAAATTTACCATTCTTCAGACAGTAGTATTAAACTCTTCATTCAACCCGTTGATTATTTACGGAAGCCACACCAGCAACTCCTCCGAACTTTCCACATTCACGTTATCCATCATAAAGTACCTGTTTACTAAGCAATTTTCAGCCTGCATGGCCATCAAAATGTTTATTGGAGACATGACCAACTCTGTCCCAGTTTACCCCTATGTTAGCTATTTTTGTATACCTACAACATGTGACCAAAATTAAATAGTCATCCTTGAAGGGGCCTATTCAGTATCGTGAATGTGAATGGATTACCACTATTTTTGTTGCATCCTATATTGTTTGGAGCCAGCGCAGTGCAATATATTCAGAAGATGATCTATCTACTAGATACCTAGAATCACAAATCGTCAACGAAGATTGATCATAACGAATATTGGATAGACTGCGACACACTACGATCATAAAAAAATAACATCAAGAATGATCAACATTTTAGGGGAGAGTGGGGTAGATTGGGTCACTTTTATACAAAGCTGTAGTGGTGTTATTTTTACTTGTAATTGTCTAGATTCCTTATCACAACGTAGATTTTATGTCCAGCTATGGAGTGCGTTAGGAAAAATATCTGTAAAGAAGCCGAATAATTAATTAAGAGGGGTTAAACAAAAAAGAAAAATTTGACCACCCTAAGGTGCATTTAGACCAAACGAACATTTCAATAAATTCGTGATTCGTCGAAATTAACGAATTTCGACGAATCACGTCCTGTGTAACGAACGAATTTCGTAGAGTGGGGGATAGAATGAGCGAATGCTCTTTTGGTCTAACTGCACCTCAATCCATATGTAGCGAGCAAGGGTAAAATACTGGAAAAAATTAGTAGAAGAAATAGAGATATATGTTGTTGATTGCATATATTAATATAGCCGTTAATTTAATTGTAGTTGAGTTTAATCATTTCACCGTAAAGCTTTTAACATGTTCTTGATTACATTAGGGCCGGATATGATTTATTATATATTTTCCTTCGTTTAAGAGTAGAATTTCAGTCACAGGAATTGCATGTTCTGAGTAGAAACTAATGTAGATGAACTACTTATTTCTAGTAGGTATTGTGATACCAAGCCAGCCTATATCAGTTCACTGTTTGATGTAGGCCTTTCCTATTAACTATGGGTATAGACGCATAAGGAGGTAAATGTCCACAATCACCACGCTGGGCAAGCGGATTGGCCATCCATTGGTAACGTGTCCCCTATGATGAGGCTGCTGCCCATTATCAGTTTTCAAAGAATGGTCACACTTCAATCCAAATCTTAGTCGACTCTTATGACACCCGCGGGAAAAATTGGGGTGGTGACAAAATGTACTCGTATTCTTACTGCGTTCACAAACGGCGGCTAGTAGGTATCATTTTCCTTAAATTATAATAATAGTACGGTGTGCACGAAACGGTATTCACTAACGTAGAACAGCTTGTCGTCGAACTGTAGGAGGTAACTCTCGACGCAGTGTAGTTCCAGCTCACGCCGCATTCGTCGCCGAGCGCTAGTGTCGTTTAAAGTGCATTAGTGAATACCATTTTAGGCTCGACGCTGCCGCAGCGCTGATAACAAGGCGGTTTCCTTAGTGAATAACACTGCTGAAGCGATTGAGTTGAAAGGTAAATATAATATAAGTTGATGGCCCAACGATGGACGTGGATAAATACCTAAACTTTAAATAATATGATGGCTATTCTTGTGGAATATCATGTAATATAATATATCAAATCAAATCTAAGTGAGGATTTTAAATTGATATAATGACTGTATTATATGTAAGTTAATGGTCCAACGATGGACGTGGATAAATGAATTTTAAATATGATGACTATTATTATTGTGGAATAAATGAGAAAAATAAAATAAAAACGTTTTGCAAATTGTATCATGTCAAATCAAATCTAGGGACTTAGTGTGGCTATTTTAAATTTATTTAATGACTAACATAATTTATATTTAAGTTACATTAAAAAATACGCAAAAAACTACCACCACTACAGTAGTTTTGGAGATCAGGGAGGTAGGGTCCTCTGGGTGAATATCTGAGCGTTTCAACCACCTAATTTTAGTGTCATAATTTTTGCCAAAATTTATATTCGTTAAAATTTGCTACTTTGTCATATGAAGGAGGCACGATACCTTATACAAATGACGAAGAATAACATTGAGACGTTTAGAAACTTCGGAAAAAATTATGCCACCAAAATTAGGCGGTTGAAACGCTCAGATATTCACCCCTCTACTGGACGACGAAACCTACTGGTATATTTTTCCAAAATAACGCGGAATATTTTCGTACTTATTATTTAAGTACAGTAAAACCAATAAGAAGTGCATAGTAATAATTTATTAAGTTAACTGGTGTAATATATTTAGTTTTGATAAATATTGTAAAAAAAAACTGTTTGCTTTTTTCTAAGCAGCTACAACGGCTTTATCAGTAAAATTTGTAATCACAATACAATTTTAAATCACTGTCACCCTACAGTACTACCAAACTGCTAGTACCTGAAGCTTTGTTTTCAAGTGCGCTCATTAAGGACTACCCTCGCTTTGAACGAAAAATTCTTAAAATGCCGCCTACTCCAGCGCGAGTCGAAATGATTTTCATTTCAGAGGCAATTTATATTACATAGGTACGGTCCAATCACATGGCTAGTTATTATAAGCCGCAATCAACTAATTTAATCTGAAAGTAGGCCTATGTTAATGAATGATTTGTATAAATATTCTTGCACATTTTCATTTGGTACATAATATATCATATTTATTATTATCTTAGTAGGTATACCTACTGTTTAAGTAGTGTATGTATTGTAATAAATAACTCTAACTCCATATATATCTACTAAAGTAATAAAACTAAATAATAATATATGTATTAATAGTCCGGAAACGAAATTGACTATGTGGACATGCCAAAATTTTAAGCGATTCATTTTTAATCAATAAAGATTCCTAAAAATGGATCGTAACCAAAATTCACACAAATCTCATTTTGAGAATCCCAGACGTCATTAGGTCCAATAACGTCATTTAAAATTCATCTCCTATTAGATTGCTTTCACGTCACCCCCTAACTGCCTTCTAATCATGCGGTTGGAGCAAACACTTATGAAGTAGCTTTTAAAACATCAAACGAGACACTCGGGGCCCCAATATAGGGGACGCTCTTGAGAGGGATCCGAAAATTATTTATTAGTTACCAAAAAGGGAACTAAAGCATTCTCATCAAGTCCTAGCTCATTGTAATCCCTTTGAAGATTTAAAGCTGAAATTTTGAAGATTAAACATTCATTCGAAACCGACCGTTAAATAAAACAGGCTGATGACAACGAAAGGAATCGGAGAATCAGGGATTATAAATAAAGCATTAAAGGAGTTCTGTCGAAGTATGACGACCATTAGTGCTTGAAAAATAGGTAAATGAAAGTTTGTACTGATTTTTTTATAACTTTATTGCAGTATGACCAAAGTATGCTACTTAAATCTTTATAGGTCAATGAAATTGAGTTACTCGTACTATACATATTGTACAATGCCAGAATATTGTTAACATATTTAATAAAGAGTACTATTCTCACGCATTTTCAGCAAAATTTGACTTATTAACTCCTTCGGTGCGGAATTGATCGTATTGTTTACTTGTTTGTATTTTAAAATATGGTTGGTAGTTGACCGTCCTGTAACAATAATTATACAAAATTAATTCAAATCAATACCATCACATGAAGTGGATTTCAATAAATAAATAACGTAATTGATAAGTACCTATTCTTACAGTCCGTTTGACCATTTCCTTAAAATCTTTTCCTAGAATTTCTGCCAAAGTTTGTTTTCCGAACCAAATGTCTGTCGCAGTGGTGGTTAACCATTTGTCAGGTCTATAATCCTTCTTAGGTGGCTCTGGAGGCTTAGCGTAATACGTTATTTGAGGCATTACTTCCATTATGATTAGTAAAACTACCGTTGTGCCTCCTACAACATTCATGCTTACCGTAATAGTGCGGTCTTCTTTACTTCTCCTTTTAATAATATACTGGCGACAAGCCCGGGTATTGTTCTTTTGTTTGTTTGAAAACGTTCCGACGATAACAGTTTTGAAAAGCATCCTAACATTTTTAACGGAACTGAACACACCGTGTGTTCATTATTTCCCGCCAGTTTTTATTTGCACCAACGAAATCAACAATCTGACATCTGCTACTATTTTTGTGACTTGGAATAGGTACAGCATATAGGTATTATATTTCTTATAATATTATAATAATAAATTAGCCTATATAATGTTGGGACATTGCTGCTGGGCACAGGCCTCCTCTCATACATGAGAGGAATTGGGCTATAGTCCCCACGCTGGCCATAAGCGGGTTGGGAACTTCACATACACCTTTGAATTTCTTCGCGGATGTATGCAGGTTTCCTCACGATGTTTTCCTTCACCGAAAGCTAATGGTAAATATCATCGATATTCCGTACATAAGTTTCGGAAAAACTCATTGGTACGAGCCAGGATTTGAACCCACGACCTCCGGATTGAAAGTCAAACGTCTAAACCATTGAGCCTCCACCGCTTATTATATGTCTTATTTAATTCTAAATAACTTTTTATGTTCACTTTGAAATCGGTGTTTTTTTATGAAACAGATCAAAACACAGGACTAAATGGCTCACTGGCTTAGATCAGCACCCAGCTCAAAACAAGTACTGGTTCTACAGAATACAAATTTGGGACATAGTCGTCATCAGCTTCTCTTAACTGCTGGACGTAGGGTTCTCCTATTAACTATGCGCATAGACGCATTAGGAGGTAAATGCCCATAATCGCCACGCTGGCAAGCGGATTGGCAATTGCAGTAATGTGGCCGCTATGATGATGCTGCTGTCCATTATCAATCTTCTATAAAGGAATATTGGTAATGGGCAGCTCTTACTCGACTCTTACGATACCCACGGGAAGATTTAGAGTGGTGACAGATGAATTTTTGCTGCCGTTATCTCGCGTCAACATTGGCACATCTCACTCATCTCAGTCCACTGCTGGACGTAGGCCTCTCCTATAGGTACTTATGTACATGGTAGGATGCATCTTATTTTTGCAATTTTGTAGGATGTTCGAACCAATAAAGGAGCTCTTTACTCTCCCGATTGCAATTTTCTATGGGAAACCTGCTCATTTTGTTATTTGATGAGTAAACCATATTCGTTTTTTTTTTCAATTATTATAAACAAAAATTAGGGGTCGCTACAGAAGTAATAAAAAAACGACTAATCATTTTGCCTTTCTTGTTCTTCGGTAGCGACCCCTAATTTTACAAAATTGCAAAAATAAGAAGCACCCTTGGACGCATTAGGAGGTAATGTCCATAATCGCCTCGCTGGGCAAACGTGTTGGCGATTGCATTATTGTGTCCATTACGATGATTCTACTGACGCTAATCTTCAATAAAATGGTCAGTGAGACTTCAATCCCTTAGTCGACTCTTACGACACCCAGTGGGTAGAATTGGAGATATGTATTCATACTGCCGTCACCACGCGGCAAGCACGTTACATAGGTTTTCATTAACACGCGCATTAAACTCAAGACATGTATATGCAATTAGAAGGGATTTTTTTGAAATTCATCCCATAAGGAGATGAAATGGGGTTCCTATTTTTGTACGGAGAAAAAAGACTAATTAGGCTATTTTAATCAAAACTTCACTAGAGTATTAAAGGTATGTGAGAAGAAATAAGTACCTATGAATCATTAATATTCGTTTGGAAAAAAAATCAGTAAGACTATTTTTACTCTAATCTTCACAGGTATACCCGGCAGCAAATGAGTGAACAAGCACAAGTTTTTTTTTTAATTCAGCACAGTCATAAGGGGATGGAATGAATCTTTAAATTTCTTGGAAAAAAAAGAATGGTTAAGCAATTTCATTCAAATTTTCACAGGATTTATACCCGGCTACTAATTAGTAAACAGGTATTTCAGGCTTTATGAAAATACAAGCTCTAAAAAGAATTCATGAAACTGTGTGTATGGACTCTTTACTCGTATTGAGATACAAAATAGCGTTTTCAGCGTTTTGGTAAATTCCACCTCGGAAGGGTTAAGTGAAATATAAATACAAATAAAAAATAACTAAAATTAAGGGTTTTAGAATAATAAACCACATTTAGGGAGAAACGCTTTTTTGCAAATAAATATATCAACATCAATGTTTACTAATCTCTAGTAACTATGTAAAGCTTAACTTTGTTCATGTTTTATGAGTTTCAGTTTACCTTTTTTATACTTACTGTGAAAATGCAGGGACCATCAAGGCTGGCCTGATGTCAACTTTTTCTTTAATACGCAGATCCCCGGTTGATTAACTGATTTTTTTATCTGAAATACAACGATAATCATAATTTTGAACATGTTCTCATTTACAATAATTATTTACGAATGTTGAGATTGTTAGTAGGTAAGTATTTGTATTAAAATATAGTTAGTTAAAATATAGTACCTATATTTAAATTAAAAATCCTGTTTTATACCAAGTTCATATTTTTATAACATTAGGAAGCTAAGTCATTAAGTATACTAAAAAACTTACGTTTTACGTCCACAATTGCATCAATCGCATGAGATCCAATATCCCACAACTGTTTAGCAATCAGACTCATCACAGTTTTGTTAGAGTAAAAAAAATCGACAGCCCTCCCCACTAAATTATCTACCGTGCTCAGTCTCTCATCCTTAGCTTTGTCATAACTCCTCTGTAACTGATCTAGTGTTTTATACGACGATATTTTACTTATTTCGAATAAAAATAACGATATGAGAACAGCTATTGCCGCTCGTGGTAGCATCTTGAATGAAGTGAAATAGGTAACGATGTGAACAATGCAACAATGGTCTTTGGGATCAATTTTCAATACGATGAATTCATTCCATTCATTAACTAAGAAGATTTCTGGATTTTTGCAAACACAATGAACGTGGAAAACTGTTGTTGAAACTATTGAACTGCAAATGAATGTTGAATTTGATCATTGTTTGATTTAATTAAACATTGAACTCTTATGAAGAATGAAGTCTAGAAAGGATCAGCGCGTAACGTTTATTTTTGTGGTGTCAAAAATTGCTATTTGCTACAGTTTGGAGTATATCGTCCTATTACTGCAAATAACGGCTATCTGCACAAATCAGGTTTTGACAGAATCAATTAAATTATCATGATAGTTTAATTCAATATCGAATAACATAATACGTCCACATGGCTGGTTTTTGCAGTAATAGGACGATATAAAAGCTTACTTGACAAGAAAATGTATTAGCGCTATAAAATTTTAAATATAAGTCGCAAGAATTATATTTAGCACAATGGATTTTATACAACGTACAATGTACATAATTATAACGTAATTAATACGCCCTTATAACAAGCCCATTTAATTTCATATATGAAGCGAGTATAATGAACCTTCGCCCACACAAACCCGACAGAAATAAATCTGATAGCGGAAGTGGACTGGCCGATTCCTTATTTTTTTGACCTCTATTACTTTTACAATAAGGCTGACGGTTGGTTGCTACCGCTACCAAGCGCAAGTGAGTCGATAAAGCGTAGGTATCCCTGCTCGGGTACAAATGCTCCACGACACGAGGCAATTACATAAATAACTATCAAGCGAAACCAAGCGATTTTACATGTAGTGGGGTCAAGACAGTTAAAAATGTATACATAATGTATGGTGTATGTCAGTCTCCGTAGCCTAGTTGGTATTGACCCAGCCTACGAACCTGCAGGCATTTTAAGTAAGTATACGCAATTTATTTGCGTTTTTGCCATTTTGTCTACAAAATCCTAATAGAAAGTATATAACTTTTGCCGAAAAGGCAGATTTCAGACTTGAAGTTGGGAAATGTGTCTGTGACCCAAACTGTCAGAGATCGGAAGCAATGGAAGATTATTCTCCTCATGGAGGGTAAAAAGGACTGCGCTATTCTTCCATGATCACAATAGAGTCAAGTCAATGCTAAACTAAGAAATATGTACACACACAATAATTTATTAGTATATGACTTAGAGAAATGAAACCATTACCAATTGTGATTCAATTAGCGGCCTAATTCAAAAATAATATTCATGATGAAACGCGTACGCTCACAAAATATATTAAAAATAATTATGTCAGCAGTCTTTCATTCTACAGGTCTCTATTTCCGCAAAGATAAATGTGAAGACCTCTAAGAAATCAATCCATTTGTGGGTCTGACCGTACGACGTGCTTGACACACCATATCTAACGACTTACAGACCATCATAAAAGTCTATTAACATCCCGAAAAGGGAGCGCAATCAATAAAATAAGGTCACGACTCGGCATTATCTCGAAAGGGAAGGTTCTGTTATCGATTCCAATAAATGCCTCTCTTTTATTTCAGAGAGAAAAAAAGAAATTACAGCTAACAGCTGAAATTCTCATTAAAATTCCATTACGGCATCGCTGCCGAATATAGGCGTATTTGACATTGTGAATTTTTGTATATTATTTCATTACCCACTCGCATTACAAGGGGTTTTTGATAATCATACAGAGTAATCATGATTAGTGTGTTTAGGTTCGTTGGGTTTTTTCCTGCATAAGATTTTTTGTAACATGAATAAGTTATGAGAAGGTAGACATTTGTATTTATTACATTTGAATTACAATTACATTAGGTAGGGATATGAATTGACTATCGGTTGACGGATGAATTGACTTTCGGTTGACGGATGAGTTGACTAACTCTTTAATCGGTAAAAGCAATTAATATGTTTGACTGTATTCTCGTTAAGTGTATAATCTACATTTCTCTTTTTCAGAGCACCAGGCTTAGAGGTTACATAAGCAAGTAAACGTAATAGTTTTCTGGTGAAAATGGCCTCAGATTTTTTGATTAATTCTTCCGTTTGCTTATACAGGGTGAAACATGAGTGGTGAACAGAAATACGTTTTTAACTCTGTAAACAACAAACAATTGAAAAACTGATACGTTACTTAAGAATAGACATGTTTTTGTGTTTTTTTTTCTTATTTTTAAGCTGTTCTTCAGAAATGTTAATGGCTATTTAAACGATTTAAAACGTTAAATGTAATAAATTTAGTTTTTTGTCACGAAATCACAAAAATGACGTTTACTTCCGTTTGAAAGAGTACAATACAATACAAAACAAAACTCACACGTAATAAAAAAATAAAATAAACAAATACACAAAACAAAAGAAATACAAAAAACAGGTCACAAAAGGCGGCCTTATCGCTAAAAACTATCTCTTCTTTACATTAACTATTCTTAATTATCCGTTTTGATTTTCGTAACTAAATTATTCGTAATGAAAATAAACCCCAAAACATGAAAAAAATTAAATAAAAATCATGTCCATTTCTAGTTTAATAATTTGCGGGGCATTCAATCGTTACTTGTATATAGAGTTAGGAAAACGTATTACTGTTCACGACTTATGTTTCACCCTGTATTTTATTTAAAATTTAAATGTGTACCTATATATTTTACCAATCACAGAAACTACACCTACATGTCATTGTTTTCGTTATGTTTTACTGGTTAACAACCATAAACTGTATTTATTGTACACATCTTCTTTTTTCAAGTATTGATTTACATACCTGGGATAACTGGGGGCAAGGTATAGGGATTTGATATCGATTAAAAAAATGTCGATATAATTATAATAAAAGATGTGCTTATTGAACATTCTCGATTACAGTACAAAGGTTCAATGTCATAAGTCATAATTATCTGATATCGGGCCTCTTCAAATAGTAAAACTAGTATGCAGATGTTATTTTAATCAAAATGACAACTTAAATATTGACATTTTAATATTAATTGTATATTTTGAAAACTATTTTAAATTAAAGCGTAACTACCCGTTTCAAGTTATTTAGTAAGTACCTAATATTTATTTATGCGGAATAATATTTTGATGTTGTGATTCACAGTAACATCGATATATTTTTAGACGATAAAATATTTTGCTACATCACTTTCGTATAAATGCCCCGAGTTATCCCAGGTATGCGTGATTTGTCAATCCCAAGTTAACAGTAACTGTCAAATAAATGTTAGTTCTAGCCTTTTTTGACTGATGACGTGAGATAAGGATGGTAATAATTTTAACTAACGGATACATTTACCTGAGGATTGCTAAAACAGCTCATGCTATAAGCGCCATTTGCATTGTATGGCTCAAACGCTATTCGATTTCAATTCATGAGCTACGTTATATTATGAAATCTACTTCTTGTAACGATTTTCATGAAATTCTTAACGTAACTCATTTATTTTTAAATATTCGCGTAAGCGCCAGCCATTTTATAAACTCTCTGTGATCGCAGTGAGTAACCATTTATCAAATAGACCTCATAAAACCAAACACATACGATAAAGATTATTGTAATAGAATAAGTAACTAAAATTATTTATGCAGAATACTTCATATTTATGTTCAATTCATTTTTGAGTCCTCCTGTAAAATCGTTTGGTGGTTACGTTAATTCATATTACAAAAGACGATATATTGCAACTTAATGCCCACATCCCTGGAACTAAGTTAATTAATTTAAGAACAGCTGATTATTTATAAATATAATTTAGAGAACACAGCAAAGCGGCAAGAATTACTAGCACAAAATTACGTTTTTATCAATTCTATATTGCTATGTTGAACGAGACTGGAGAGCAGAAAGATAATCTAGCATCTGATCGACATATCGACTGACCCGGGTTTGGCAACTTGGCACGCACTTGACCTATTAGTGAACCCAACGGTCCGCGTGATTGCGAGGCCCTTTGACAACCCTAGTAACATTGATGACAAAATAAGTACACTTTAGTGCGGTTCGAGGTCGGACGAGTCGGGTGGTCGATATTTTAGTACCTATCTTTTTGTTCTAGCTTTGAATCGGTCTACTTCATTACAATATTTATATCTTGTTAACTGGAATAGTTTAGATTTTTTCAGGCATCAATTAAAACTATAAACTATACTCGTAGTACGATATGTAGTAGTTTATAAGTAGGTGGTTCATTTGTTATAAATAGACGACTGTATTATTACTTAATAATACAATTGATTAGTTCTAGTAATTTGGGCTATCTTATACCATAAATTGTATTTGGACACACTTTTTATTTTTATATCATTGTACGTTTAGAGTTTAGACGAAAAATATAAAGGTAAATAAACATATTTATTTTTAATTTAATAATTAAACAAAATTATTTGTTAACATTTTAACCCTTTAATTGGCAAATAAAAAAAATCGTGCGTTCGCCACTGTATAGAGCAGAAAATTTTGCCTTATAAAAAGAAAAAGTTGATTGAAATTTTTTAAACATTGACAATGCTTCTTAGTCTACCATTGCAACTGGAGTATTTTTGCTGTCATTCGGCAAATACCTAAAGGTGGATTTAGATCAAACGAGCATTCGCTCATTTTATCCCTCACTCTACGATTTCGTTCGTTACAGTAAACGTGATTCGTCGAATTCGTAGAGTGGGGGATACAATTAGCGAATGCTCGTTTGGTCTAAATCCACCTTAAGTAAGCATTATTATTTGAAGTGCTGTCATAAATTAATTCTTGTATTTATTTACACTTTACTTCAGGTTATCATTAGTCATATATTCACGGCTTGTACTTTAAAATATGTACATGTAAAAAGCATCCTCAATCAAACAATCCCACATTCAACACTCACATCATCAATACCCAGGGACTGAGACATAAAAAGATATTCATATGTTTATTTAAAAAAAAATTAGGCGGGGATCGATTTTTTGTTTAAAAATTTGTCACGTCATTACTCATCATCAGAAAAAGCTCGAAAAACTGGTAAGGTACAATATGTTTCCTTATCCTGCCACGGCCTCTAATGCATTAAGTTTATGATGTTCAAATTTGTGAAAATTAGACAAGCAGCTTTTCTTCTCGTTGCCAAGTCAACAAATTCTCATTTCCAAAACGTTTCAAAATTAAATTAGGCCTAAGTTCTCCCGGTGTTCCCAGATAAAAATATTGTCAACAGTAAAGCCCGGGAACTAATGCCACAAAAGTACGGAAATAAAGCACAGGGTTGTTGTAAACCTTCCTTATCATGCCTCCGCAGACGTTTGTCGGCCTTGTAGCAATTCTATTCTAATATTTATTTTTTGTTGACAACAGAAAAGTTTCGAGTAGTGCTCTTATAGTATTATTTTGTAGTGTCTAGGTTACGCGCAGAATGATGACCGTGGACTTTTACCTGAATGGTAAATATAGGAAATGGATGAATAAACATTTTTTTAAAAGATTCACGGCTAGTCTTCATCTTACTTCTAGTTATAAGTTATAGTAATGATGATAGATTTTACCTGCGACCATTTATAGCATGGACGTCTAACGCCAGCTCAAAAATACTCCCAAAAACAATTGCAAACATAGCGCTTTTCTAAACATTCATTTGGCCGCAACATTTTTGAGAAATATTTATGGAATATAGCCAATCAAAACTTTGATGGACCAATCACACCTATTTTTAAATGGCGGTTTTTTTTTAAAGTTGATGTCGATATTGAACTTCATTACCGTGATGCATTGAAGATGGAGTGACACTTGTTAACTAAAATTCAGGACCATTTTTGAAAGGCAATTTAGTATGACGTGCGGCTTCAATGTTTACGAGCCCCGATGCAGTGGAGTTCGTCTAGTTCGAAACAATTTTTACAAATTTTTGAATATTTTAAAAATGACTACATTATGCTAATGATAAATAGTATGAACGTTAGTCATGGTTAATGTACTACATTTCAAGAGACACAACAAATTGAATCTTTTGTTGTTTAATAAATCGATTTTAACAAACCAGTGTCTAAATTATATTTTCGTTCACCACCGTAATTCCGCGCATATAAGCTTGACGCAAAATTTGCAGTGCATCAGGTGTACCATGTCGTCTTTAATATTAATGGCGTTCTTTACATTCATTGATTATTTACAAAATTAAAAATTGAGGAAAAAATTTAAAAAAATACCTGTCGTAAAATAGTTTTTTTTTATTTCTGATGTATTAAATCCAAATATTTTAATAAGAATAGTGAAGGTTTTGTCTCTAAACCTTTTCCCCCGGATGGACGGGATAATCTCGAAAAACTGTCTAACTGGACGAGAACATATGCATCGGGGCTCGTATTCGTTCGTAGGATTTTACCGACAATTTACCAGATCAATAATGTAACTAAAGCCTTATATTTTTATCTCAGTTTTTATTGTTCCAAAAATAAGTAAGAATTTATCAACTGAGTCACAGTAATATTATAAATAAATAATAGATTTAATTTTTATATAATAATGTTCCCGTGGGTTGGCAATTGCAAAATTATTAATATTATAATGAAACAAGTAAACCGCACGAAAAAAATGTAAACTAATAAAAAAAAAAATACAAATAATTTATTCGCGGCAAATATGTATAACAAGCATAACAGGACAAGACAAAACAGACAGATTCAGCACTTAATATCTGGCACCCTAGTGAAAAGGGGTATAAGTCGAATTTTGGCCAAATTGAGTTAAGTATACCAAAAAATTTCAAAAAAAAAATGACATCTGTTAGTGTAAAAGGATCTAAGATATCACGTAAATTGACAGAGTTACGGTCGTGTAATATGGTATAACTAACACAAATTACCATGCAGTGTCAGGTATAAGTTGAAATAAATTCTTACTAACAAAAAAAGTATATCGTTGTAAAGTTACAAAAGGTATTAGTGTAGCTAAGTTTTACGCGTTTGGATTTTTGTTGTGTGTAACGCTATAACTACTCATACTCTCTTGATGGTCACTCGGATAATGAGGATCCATGTGTATTTAAACCACTTTACACGAACAATAAAAACATTTTTTGAGATACAATTCGACATAAATCCATATTCACGAATAAAATTATGTTGTTACGGGTACAAGTCGACTTTAATCACTTAGAATTACGGTTTTTTACATGTGATACAATCCATTTGCGGGAATTATATCCGTTTGCACTAAATTAAAAAGTATTACTTAACATTTAACACCAGTAAACCCTTTACACTAAGTTTCGTTATATATACACAATGTTTAAAATAGTGTTAATTTTTAAAATTTAAATAAATAAAAATAAAAAAGCGTAACCTGTCATCAGTGTTGCTGGCATAAAAATAATGACGCCTATTATGCACGGCCATGATAGGTTTTGTCCGACAGGTTGCAGACGTGTTTTTGTTTTATTTGCTTTTTTGTTTTTTAATTATTATAATTTTGTTTGTGTATAATATGGCTTTTCTTTTTTCATTGTTATTCATTATTATTATTGTGTGTTTTGTTTTTGTGCAATTATTGTGCTTATAAATTTAATCTGTGTAGTGTTACCTGTCGTGATGCTTTCACCGAATGGTCTCATCGGAAGATCAGCGCTGGTTTACGCCGGCACCATGCTGAGATGAGACCATTTCGTGGCACCATCTTAATTGTTACATTATTATTATTTTATTATTTTTTGTTTGTTTAATTTTTCTTCTTTTTATTCTGTGTATCCTTGTTTTTTTTTTTTCACTGTAGTGTGTCACGAATAAATATTTTATTATTATTATTATTATTATTTTATTTCTTGTCACTTAATAGTAAGAAGTTACATGGCAAAGTTCGAGTACATTTAAATATTAATTAATTCATTAGATACAGTCATGTCAGTTATTATTATTATTTGTATGTATATTATTTCCAATTTATTACATTAGTGAATATTGTAGATGTAGGTCAATCCATATAACTATTTAATTTTCTTTTTATATGCAACAACAAGAACCCCTCATCGGGTGAAGGCCTCCTTAATTTAACTTAATTTACTTAGTGCTTAATGATTTTCTTAAAGTATGATTGTATTTTTTTTTTCATATTCAAGCTGTTAAATTCTGCTGCTTATTTGTTAAAACCTATGTTAGTAATATTAGTTTGTGTTGACAGTTTTAAAGGACCTAACGCAAATACTTTTTTTTTAAATTGTAGTAACAATTTTACTTAATGATCTAGGTAATATAGAAAGCGCGCTATAATAGCCTTGTACGAGTATTTGCTGCTGTTCTATGGCTGTTGCTATATCTATATTACTCCAGAAACATGTGATTAGAACAATTTCAAAACAGCCACCCGGAAACCATGCCTGGCCACTTTTTACGAATGCTAACATATAATGAAAAACAATATTTTTTTAAATTGTCTACTGACGAAATTAATAAAGTTAATGTATAATTAACACAATAATTCAAGTTGATCTATATTTACTTATACAACTTTTATAAGAATTATAATCGATAGAACATAATAGTGACAGGTTTTTTATACTCGTCGATTTAAGTCTGTTCATTAAGATTCCATACAGAGTACTGCAATGCAACGACACTATTCTTATCCGAAACAACTGAAATAACTTCTTAACACACTAGTGCGAGGAGTCGTTTATATCTTGCCTGGTTGAAAACTTCGGAAGGCCATCTGTACTGAAAAATGTCGTACGATACACATGCAAAAATGAAATTCGTAAATCGTGTCGATTTAAAACACTCCCTTCGGTCGTGCTTTGCTTTATTTATGCTTATTTCGAACTTTTTTTTTCACAGATGTATCGTAATGTACATTATGATAGGTTATAGACAATAGTTTTTTTTTAATAAAATAACGATTTTCAATAGTATATTATTTTAGGTGACTCGATAAGATACAAAATTGCCATTCAGGCGTTACGGAATGTACCTACCTAGCTGCGCGCACGACATCCAGGGCATAAAGTTATAATTCGGACAGTAGGACTATTTGTACTATTTAGGTTTTTTGTCGAGTACCGTGTTAGGCATGAGAAAAAAATATATTATGACACGATTTTGATAATAATAAACAAATGCTACATTATGGTATTTTTGATACTATGAATTTTAAAAACATTTCATTTTATGATGCGTTGTGTTTTGGCTGTTGAAAAGAAGTAATATTTTCCTAATTCAAGGAAATAATTCCTAATAATAAATGGAAAAAGAAATATTTTTATTGTAACTTATTTCATAGAATTTGGATACAATTGAATAAAGTGATTAATATAAATCTTGTTATTCCCTTTTACACGTTACTAACATTTTGTGCACAATGGTATAAGTCGTTTTTTTCGGGATTATATTGTATACGTACATGCTATGCCATTAAAATTAATTTCGCAAACAAACTTAGCTAATTTTTTTTCGTTAATGTACATTTCAAAAAGAGTTATTATAAAATAAGTTAAATGTATACCTATTTTCACTAATGTCCAATATATGTGAAAAGGGGTACTAATTTGGTTATATTTCTAAATAGCATTTATTTCAGCGGGTACAAGTCAATTTTTTTTTAAATTATTGATTTTAGCCATAAACCAATGACGGCATGTGAAAGAGCGCATTGTATTTACTCAAAGTACATTTAAAGTTATTCTAATTCTTTAGCCATTTCGGCACAGTAATTTTCAATAATTTCGCCAATCGTTTTTTGGCTCTCCTGTAAAGTGGCAAATTTCGATTTATACCCCTTTTCACTAGGGTGCCAGATATTATACCACGAAATGGACTCGCCTCAGCATAATGTCGACCCGAAAGCCAACGCTGATCTTCCGGCGAGGCTTTTTTTTTTTTTTTTTTTTTAAATTAATTTCGCCTTTGTACATTTCACTGTATGTTTTGTTTGTTATTTTTCTGATTTATGCAATAAAATGACTACTACTATACCTACTACTAGTTGGCTAGCCCTTATACATTTCTAGATGCCAAATTTTTTTTTTATTATAGTTCATTAACGAATTCATTTATAAAGTGAGAACATATCATACAGCCAACAGTATCTACCGAAATCAGTTACATCTGACAATACCAAAAACTATGACTCCGTATACATTGAATTCTTATATATATAAGCTAACCGTTAGTTAGATCGTCCGGACGAGGTCAAGGCATCCTATTAACTGTCACGGGCTCAAGATCAGGAAAGGAAATCCTGATTTGGGCCACCGATTGTCACATGGCCACATAATAGATTTGATTAAATTGTTTGTGGGCAGGCAACAATATCGTGAGAATACGAGTAGAACGTGTGCCGTGTGCTTTTTATCACATTACATACTTGCATAGATTACGAGTTGAAAATATCAGATAAGTTAAAAACATATTTCTTAGGTACCGTAAAACTACCAAACTATAGTCCAAAACCTCCTAACTATGGCCCAAAACTAAGTCAAATATGTATCTTCGATTTAGTGTAGTATAATTATATTATAAATATTATAATATTAACGCACTTGTTACACAAAGTCTCCTTATTAATGATTCAAAAACTTAGATGAAACCAAAATAAAAGATTTCTATTAATGCTTACTTAGGAGTTGAATTTGTGGACCATAGTTGTAGTAGACTAGAGTTGTATGGTTTTACGGTATATTGATTTTCTGCTATATCTGCGTCTGTAAGCAACAAAGGTGTAACCATTTTTTAGGGGTGTAAATCAGCGGCAAAGATTGTTTGGTGATTTCACTTTAATACTTATTAAGGGTCTTATATTTAAGTATCATAAACTCATATAGTTTAGTTATATATGACGTGATATATCAAAATTAATATGTCTTACACTACAGGTCTCGAAGTTCTTAAACAATTAATTAAACACATTTTTTTTTCGACTTTCAACCATTTTTCTAAAAACTCTAGAGTATGCCACAATAACTGTACAATATTATATTTCTCTTGTCACGTGCCGAGCCTCTTGGGGTACCTTTAAATTCGGTCAGGGAACATACATGAAAGCATTTGCCTCAACCAATTTACAAATTTAAAATAGCACTTTATGTCAATTTTTAAAAATGTAGCTAGAAAATACAATAGTTTATTTTGACATTTAAAAATGGAAGTTATAAGATAAAACATGAATTAATGTTGTACACACTCATACATCGCTTTCGTGTATCAAAATTTGAATTTTATATTAAATAATTTATTGTCAATAAAATAATAAAAATAACAATATCATAAGCGTTTTGTAGTGATCCCTTGTTTAATACCTAGGGGAAGTACGTCCAAAATGACACATAGTTTTGTTTTTGTGTCATAACTTTTTTCCTGGTATTTCACAACACTGCCATAGTTTATATCAATAATATTTGGTCCTTCAGTTATCGAAACACATACACACTTCTATCAAAATATCAACCAAAAAAATATTAAAAAATAATTAGCGGAGACTAGTCAAAATTCATTTTGTCCATATGCATCGGACAAAATGACATATTGCTAATGGACTAAATGACACATTACAAAATTATTGCTACAATTCGCAAATGAAACATCTATTTCTTCTTGGATTGCTGGTGCATGAAATGTGAACCCAAATTGAACACTTTACACACGACAATCTGTCTTCTCCGGGCTAAGAGTGTGAATGAAGGTTGTTACAAGATATACAAGTGCAGTTTTCTTCATCGCTGTAAGAAACATTAGGAAAATCGTCTTTATCATTAATATCTTCAAACGAGTTCAGTGTCCTTGCATTCTTTTATTTACCGGGAGAGCTTTAGGAGGATTTTTGTAGTTCAACAAACATTTGAGGAGCATAAGCCAACACTAAGTATGCCACACACCCTATGTCATTTTGTCCAATTTTATGTATGTCGTTTTGTCCGTATAGCAATTTTAAAAAATAAAAATTTAAAATAAATATGTAAAGGCTTCTTGTTCTAATTGTAAGTTGTGTAATCTAAAGATAAATGATTGCGGCATGAAAAAAATGGTACCTCGAAGGATATAACACCAAAAAAGATAACATTTGATCAAAAACTTTATAGGCAAGAAAAAAAGTCACAACGAGTGAATACTTATTTTCCGTCATGCCAACGGCACTAATTAAGTAGATGCGTCCAAAAGTTGCCAGACCATAGAAAACCGTTATAGCTGCATAGTGTCACTGTCAGTTTCGTTTTAAAGTGCGCCAAATTCAAAATAACCCGCATGTGTCGTTTTGTACGTATGTGTCATTTTGGACGTATTTCCCCTACCTATTTGGAAACAGAAAAATATATCGAGGTACATTAAGATCAAGTAGAGCATTATAATTTAAGGGTTAAAGTCACCACGCGCGACACATTTTGGAGAGCTTAAGGGTGAAGACACATATATCAGCATGCTTACGCATTTCGTCTAAAGAAATTGGCCGTTTAGCATGAAACGCATACGCATACGTACTCGTGTGGAAAACTGGACGCGGTCCATACTAAACTGACATTTTCTGTAGACAAAATGCGTACACATGCTGATAAAAAATGTTTAAATGTACCTTCACCCTAGGTCTCCATTATCAAGCACCTGAGCCCACGTTCACGCCTCGCGACAACCCGCGAGCATGTCAACTAACATGACGCGCATACTGTCAAAATACAAGTTAGTATAACCGTTTAATTATGTGTATAAAATATAGACATTACAATTAAATCAACCTATGTCAAAAACAGCATGGGAAGGCCCCCCACAAGATGGAACGACGACCTGGTAAATGTTGCGGGTGTCCAATGGATGCGGACAGCTCACGACCGATCTTTGTGGAACTCTCTGGGGGAGGCCTATGTCCAGCAGTGGACGTCAATTGGCTGATGATGATGATGATGATGTCAAAAACTATATAATAATAAAAATCGTTGAAAGTAATAGAAAATTAAAAGTTAATAATGTGCATTTGCAAATGTTTTATTTATTTACACCAGTAGGTTCAAAAATATAAGAAAGAGTCACTTTTTACGTCTTTATAGTATTCTATAAGGTGTTTCCAATGATACTGGGGTATCACTTTTTTTCACGCTACATCGAAAAAAATATAGTTGGGTATGGAGGACCCAACCCAACATATTTTTTAGCAGTTCAAACAAGACGTAATATCCTTATCAAAATTAATTACCTACCGTATTACTGACAGTTTCAGACTATGCTATTTTGGCAACGTAACCCTAAAAGTCTTAATAGCATTGAAATAACGGGAAATTTCGTACCTGTACAATACGCCTATATATATGTTTATTATATAACCATGACTATATGAACAAAGACCCATTGAAACACCGCTTCCCTGTAATCTCGGTCCTCGATCGCTCTGATTGACCTTTATGCAAATCGACCATTTTCTTCTCATACCTCGTATCAATATCTAACATGCCCTGGGAGAATCATTCGTAATCCGAACTATTAAGGCACATTGTGAAATAAAAGGAACCAATCGAGATAAAGGATTGGAGTATTTTAGAAGAAATCCGAAATTTGCCTAGGAGCGGATGGCGTGTATAATTGAATAATTAACCTGCCGAACTTCACTTTATTTAAATAAAGCGTATTTACTGCTGGAGTTTATATTTAAACTTGGCAATTAGAATGATTACTTTTAAACACTTTTGTAAGTTTATATACTTACCTACTAGTCAAGTAGCAAAAATTAAATAGTTTTTTTTTTACTACATTACATAGCATGTTTCTTGCGGTTTTTATTGAAACCGAACATTGAAATCCAGATTCGGAACCAAATCTTGAACACTATTTAAATTCAAATCTCTATTTCAAAAATAAATTATCTATCTGTCCAAAAAAAAAATACTGAGATGCATTTCAATATGAGGTGAAGGCCGCGGATTTTGACAAATTCGGAGCATAAAAAAATCTCCAGGCCATAAAAAAATCTCATAACATCTAGGAAGCTCTAATTAATTTTAAAATTTACCCCGATGCACGTGATGGTGCTCGTGACGGTTTCATGTGACCAAATGAAATGACTAATTTATAGCACTTTATTTAAAACTAATAAATAAACGTTTTTGCCAAAAACGTAACGAAATCGAGTATTTTTCTCGACTACGGGTACTCAAAACCTAAACATTTCATAATATTAGACAATGGTTTTTTGATTAAGGACTTATGACATGCAAACAATTTAATTGTTTTATTTCCCATTTATTTTTGGGTCAACGATTCCAAACTTTCGTTACGACATTTTCGTAACGATTTATTAAGGTCATATTTAAGCCAATGTTGGTAGAAATTAGTTTATATACACTAAAAACTCTTATTCTATTAGATTAGTGGGCACTCTCATTTCCATTAGTTCGTTCACAAATGGCTGTCAAAGTGCACGCGGCGAAAGTTTTAACAAAAATCGTGAAAAGTGGTAGTGTAATTTTTACGGTAAGCAGTGATTATTATTAAACACCTGTTTTCTCATACAAAAGAGAATAGCTTTAAACATTAGTAGCATGCATTATTACTTTGAAATTATTCTTTTGAAATATACGTTACACTTTCGTTACATTTTTACAAAACGTAACGTATTTGTTTAGGTTACATAACGAAAATATGTACCTAGTAAAAGGAAATGCACACAGGAAATTACTAATTTAATTTTTGTTATTCGATTTTGAACAACAACATACTGTGTTTTTGGAACAAATTAAATTATTTTGTTATTTATTTTTACGTTATTTTAGTAATTACCAGATATTTAAATCACGGTGATGCGAAAAAAAATTTTGGTATGGACTTCCACTCGAAATTATTTTATCGACAAGTAATTTAATCTCATCAGATTAAAGTTACGACTGAGATCAATTTATCTAAATTAGGCTTAGTTGTAAGGTGGCAGTGGAGCATTAAGCTTACTTTGGATGGAAAATCGATTCAATATAGAAACATTGTTAGTTGTAAAAGTTCAATTTTATAATTCCTAAAACATTGACAGCATTGCTGGGTTGCATATTTTAGTTATTTTCTATTTATCCGGTGAACTTACCAGCTAATATTAAATGTCATTTCGAAATGAGTATTTACTTTAGACGCGATAATATCTGTTAACAATAATAACATAAAATTGCTATTATTCATTGATATAGAAAAAGTCACTGGAGTTACGTAGTAATTAGATTTAGTAATGGTTGTGGCAGGATAACAGCGTTTGCTGCTGGAAGCCTCAGAGCTTCCCGCGTAGATACATGCTGAGCCACCATCCATTTCTTTAAGTTTGTTATCTGTTGTGTTTACTCTGTATGTCTGCTCTTTGTACTTATGCAAACTTTTGGAATACATTTTCTCCATTACTATTATTATATAATACTTATCTATGAATTGAATATCGGAAAGAAGTCCCTATTTAAGTGATGTTTTTATACTGCTACTTCTACGTATGGTAATCACACTATTTTTACAACAAACTGAGTAAACCACGAACGAAGTGTTGTCTCTCTCTCGCACTCGTGAATTTGTACGTAAGTATGACAAGGAGGCAACAGTTCGTTCGTGGTTCGCGGTAGGACCTCTGGGCTTACGTTAAATATTATCTTGACGTTTCGGGCATGACGTTACACACGTGGTCGCAGGTAGGCAGAGGTTTCTAGATCATTTTAGTTTGCTATCTAAACTACGAGTATAGGTACCTATAATTATAAAAGCTATATACCTATAATTATAAGTCAAGGCCAAATCATTCACATGATTATATAGCATTTAAGGCTTTTGTAAAACAGACTTTATACTTTTTTTTTATAAAAAAGTCTTCTAATGATTTTATAAATATTTATTTTGACACTTATTACGATGGTTGATTACTCGTATAAGTAACACAAGTATTTTACAATAAAAAGTATTTCATTAACTACGAGTGTTTTTTTATAACTTCCGTTATCTAATCAGAACTTACCAGTATGATTTGAGCTTTATAGTAACTTTCGTTACGTTTTGTGGTAACGTAACGTATATTTTTTTATGTAATTTTTATGTCATATTCCTCAAATCCACGGCCTTATCCATGAATCATTAACATAACTAATAGGTCGTAGGCACAGCGTTCGACCACTACTATGAGTATGATTTAGTATACATACGCAATAATAGCCGAAGAACATGAAATTTTTCTGTTTAATATTACGCGTATAAGTAAACTGTTAATAGGTACTTGAAAACCGTAGCCAGTAATGCGTATGATGATACGTTTTTATAAAAGCTCACAAGATGGAAACAAAATGTATAACTATATATATATATAATGTGATGATCTTGTTAAATAAAAGATAACCTAAGACTATTTTTTAGAAATTGTAAACAATCCTACCCTAACACCTGACCTCCCACTTCATGAGTAGTGGGGTGTCGGGGTTAAAAGGAGGTGTCTGTACAGGTAAAAGGCAATGTTGTTGCAGCGTGAGTCCTGGACAGATACCTCTGACTACTACCTAGTACATAGAATCGCGTAGTATCTAGCATTGTGGACTCTAATGTAAATAATTTAGAAGAAGATAAGAGATTAAATAAATATACTTACTGTGAATTCCGGAGTTTTAATCAAATCTCAGAAGAAGGGATAAAGAACCGTAAGTAAAGTGCTAGAAGTATTTATAAATTGGTGTATTAATATAACTTGTTTGTTCTATTGTTAAACAATATGCTAGGTACTTTTACTGTACAGGCTAAGTATGCCTGATATCAGCTACGTACCATATATTACCTTTCATCAAAAAAAAAAGAATTATACACTACTTGAGATGTAACGACATTTTGTGCTTAGTAAAGGTCAATATGCCTGACACTAGCCTGCGTCCCATGCATTATTCAAATTATATAACTTAGTTGTACAACATGTGTGATGCAGGCCTCGTATGCCTGATATCAACCGTGTGTGCCTCATGTATATTATGTGGTATATCATGTGTGGTACAGGTCCAGTATGCCTGATATCAACCGTGTGTGCCTCGTGTGTGTATTTTGCGGTATATCATGTGTGATACAGGTCCAGTATGCCTGATATCAACCGTGTGTGCCTCGTGTGTGTATTTTGTGGTATATCGTGTGTGATACAGGTCCAGTATGCCTGATATCCACCGTGTGTGCCTCGTGTGTGTATTTTGTGGTATATCATGTGTGATACAGGCCCAGTATGCCTGATATCAACCGTGTGTGCCTCGTGTATATTATGTGGTATATCATGTGTGATACAGGTCCAGTATGCCTGATATCAACCGTATGTGCCTCGTGTGTGTATTTTGTGGTATATCATGTGTGGTACAGGCCCAGTATGCCTGATATCAACCGTGTGTGCCTCGTGTGTGTATTTTGTGGTATATCATGTGTGATTCAGACCCAGTATATCTGATATCAACCGTGTGTGCCTCGTGTGTGTATTTTGTGGTATATCATGTGTGATACAGGCCCAGTATGCCTGATATCAACCGTGTGTGTATTATGTGGTATATCATGTGTGATACAGGCCCAGTATGCCTGATATCAACCGTGTGTGCCTCGTGTGTATATTATGTGGTATATCATGTGTGATACAGACCTAGTTTGCCTGATATCAACCATGTGTACCTTGTGTATGTATTATGTGGTACGACACGTGCGATACAGGTTCAGTATGTCTGATATCAGCCGTGTGTGCCCCGCATGTCCATTACGTGGAACAACGCGTGTGATACGGGTTTTTTTTTTATAGACCTGATATCAGCCGTGTGTGCCCGGTAGTATAATTATTATGTGGTTCAGCACGAGCGATGAAGGTTAAGTATACCTGAAATCGGCTGTGCGGGCCCGGTGTATGCTGTACAACATGTGTGATGGGGGCTAAGTATGCTTGACATCAGCCGTGTGTACCAGTATTAAGAATTATGTGCAGCCCAGAGTGCTGTAACGGCGAGATATGCCAATAATATGCAGCCCAGAGTGCTGTAATGGCTATGTATGCCATTGATACTCAGCCCAGAGTGTTGGGATGACTATATTGGATGCAATACTGCACAATTATGAAGATAAGTATAATAAAATAAAACAATATTTTATTTATATTTTCAATGAGACCATTTTTATTATTATGATTGTATTAAAAGTATTTGAAGTAATTCAATCATCTGAGCAGTTGTGTTTATTAAATAACAAGTTCACTTTTACGGAACCTACCGATAAGTTACGACATAATCAATAAAGATTGACTATTGCAGAAGATCATGGCATCGGATAGCGATGAGCGTGTCGGTACGTCATATACGCCACCATTACCGAGACGCAAGCGAAGGAAGCGACGCAGGAGGTCGTCAAACTCATCCTCAAGTGACAGTAGTCCACACAGAAAATCTAGTCGAATGACTACAAGAGATGTCATCAAGCTACTAGCTTCGTGGAAAAGTGAACCAAGTAAGAACTTTACTTTGAGTAGTAGCAATATGAACAACGTGGTCCCTGAATTTAATCCCACAAACAAGGCTCAGACTGTTGAGATCTGGATCAATAAGGTTAATGAATGCAGGACCATATACGGATGGGACGAGAAGCAAACCATTCATTTTTCATTGCAAAAGCTCAGTGGACTTGCAAAAACATGGTATGAGACTCTTCCCTCCGTTGTGTACACTTGGGAGGAGTGGCAACATAAACTCAAGAGGGCGTTTCCAAGTGAAGAGAATTATGGACGCCTTCTTGAAGAAATGTTGGCACGAACTTCCCGGGTTGATGAAAGTTATCGCGAGTACTTTTACGAAAAACTAGGCTTGCTAAATAGGTGCGAAATTAAGGGCAAGAAGGCTGTTGATTGTATTGTGCATGGTATTAGCGATCGTACAGTTAGGAGTGGAGCTCAGGCCCAAAATTGTACAGAACCCGAAGATTTGCTCAACTACCTCTGCTCCCAGCGTAATGTATATCAAAACCCATCTTTTGCCAATAGTAAAGGTAGGGATCGCAACGCAAATAAAAACGGTAACTCTAGTAACAGTAACAGAGCACCATCTACTTCAAATGAGACTGCTGGAGCATGCTATAATTGTAGAGAGAAAGGGCATCCGTTTTACAAATGTCCCAAACCGATTATTAAATGCAAGAAATGTTTTAGAGTTGGACACGACACCGATACTTCAGATTAGATCCTTTAAAAACAGATAAAATCTACCGTAACAGTACTAGTTCCGAGAAGAAAGTTTTGAGAATACAAAGCACCAATGATCCGAATGAGAAATATTATAAAACTATTAATGTTAATCAGAATTCAATGTCCGCGTACGTTGATTTTGGTGCTGGAAGCAGTCTCATGCGAAGTTCTGATGCTCGGAATTTAGATCTTGCCAAGAATTTTGACCGCATTCCCATCTTAAGGGGATTTGGTCATTCTGCTATTCACCCGCATTTTAAATCGTTTGTTGATGTGAAAATTGACGATGTAGAAAAGACAATCGAGGTTTTTGTTGTAGATGATATATTTTTAGAGACTGCGATTATGATAGGACAAAATTTCACAGAACTGCCGGGCATTACGGTCTTAAAAGATAATAATAAAAATACATTGATATTCTACGAAGCTCCGGTTTCTACAACTGATTGTGATAGGCAATTAAGACTTTTTGTAACTGAATCTGTATCCATTGCCCAGGGTGGCCTCGCACCCGTACCTGTTCATGTCGAAGATGTTTCCTTCACTGGAGATATTTTAGTGGAGGGGTATAGTGCAACTGAGCCTGGGAGAGAGTACCGTGTACTCTCGGGAGCCTATAGTATATTCGAAGGTAAAGGCACGTTAGTACTATCAAATCTATCACAACATAACTTAGAGGTAGCTCCGAACACTATGATTGCGAGGTCGTTTCCATTCATTGAAACTAAAACTTGTCCAGTGAATCGCATCCAAGTAGACGTATCAACCCTGGAACCTCTTAATACGTCTGATATTAAAATTGGCCAGGAATTAAGCGACAACAAAGTAGAGAGATTGCATGCGTTACTTCAGGAGTATCGCGATTGTTTTGCTGAAAAATTGAGTGAGCTAGGTTGCGCTGTAGATGTCGAAATGAAAATAGACCTTTTAGATGACAAACCAGTTGTATATCGCCCATACCGTCTGTCCTTCTCTGAACGGGAAAAGGTTCGAGAAACGATCGATGAGCTTTTGCGGAATGATATCATAGAAGAATCTAATTCAAACTATGCCAGTCCTATACTGATGGTCAAGAAAAAAACGGGTGACCAAAGGTTGTGCGTAGATTTTAGGGCATTAAACCATAAAACCGTTAAAGACCGTTTCCCTCTACCGATTATCGATGACCAAATTACTAATTTGAGTGGCAATACTTATTTCACTACACTTGATCTCGCTTCAGGTTATTACCAGGTTTCCATGGCCCCTGAAAGTCGCCATTTAACTGGTTTCGTGACTCCAGATGGTCATTATCAATTTAAAAGAATGCCCTTTGGTTTGGCAAATGCGCCGGCTGTGTTTCAGCGGATGATTAATAAAATTCTGGGCAATAAGCGTTTTGAGTATGCACTAGCCTATTTAGACGATATCCTTATACCATCAAAAGATATCGATGAAATGTTTTCACGTCTGGAAAGTATACTCAAACTACTTAGAGAGTTTGGACTAACATTAAAGCTTAGTAAGTGTCGTTTTTTTGACACTTCCATTACTTACTTGGGTTACGATATATCATCCGCTGGAATACAACCCGGTGAGGCCAAAACAATGGCGGTCAAAGATTTTCCCACACCCCAAAATATACATGGTGTTAGGCAATTTCTTGGGCTTACCGGATATTTTCGCAAATTTATTAAAGGATATGGTGAAATCGCATATCCTCTAACTAATTTACTAAGGAAAAATGTACCTTGGCAATGGGGCGAGAAAGAAGCCCAAGCCTTTGCAGAATTAAAGGAAAAACTAGTCAGTAGGCCAGTTTTATCTCTTTATGACCCGAAACTCGAAACAGAAGTTCACACGGACGCGAGCGCGTTGGGTATAGGCGGGATATTAATGCAATGGCAATCAAACCCCAGGGTCTTGAAGCCCGTTGCTTATTTCAGCAGACAAACTGCACCTGAAGAAAAGCACCTGCACTCCTATGAGCTCGAAACACTGGCGGTTGTTTGCTCTTTAAAAAAATTTAGAGTATACCTACTGGGACTTTACTTCAAGGTCTTTACTGATTGCGCGGCATTGCGAACAACTTTAACTAAACGCGACCTTATACCGAGGATAGCGAGATGGTGGCTCCAAATGAGTGAATACTCCTTTGAGATAGAATATCGACCAGGAGTGCGAATGGCACATGTAGATGCACTAAGTAGGAATACGATCCTTCCCGCTGACTTGGATGATAACATCTGTAGTGTAACTGTGTATACTTTGGAAAAGGAAAGTTGGCTTTTGACTCTTCAATTAGCTGATCCTGATGTTTCACGGATTATAAAGATTTTGAAACCAGAGGTAGATGAAGATTTTACAGATATAAAAAAAAATTACGTTGTTAAAAATCATACGCTTTACAGAAAAGTGGATGACCGACTTTGTTTAGTAGTTCCCCGAAACGCCAGATGGCAAGTATGTAGGGCCAATCATGACGAAATAGGTCATTTAGGTTACGCTAAGACCCTAGAGAGAATTCAGGACACATATTGGTTCCCTAAATTACGAAGATTCGTAAAAAAATATATTGTTGCTTGTATAGAATGCGCCTACAACAAAGATAGCTCGAGTAGGCAAAAAGCTGGGTATCTTTATCCTATCGAGAAGGTAGAAATACCATTCCATACCATTCATATCGATCATCTTGGCCCTTTTGTTAAGAGCAGGAAAGGCAATACCCACATATTGACTATAGTAGATGGATTTTCTAAATACGTGTTTGTTAGGCCGGTGAGAGATACCAAATCAAAAAGCACGCTTGCGACTCTTGAGGCAATATTTTATGACTTTGGTCTCCCAGCTCGAATTATATCCGATCGCGGTACATCTTTTACATCAACAGCCTTCAAAACGTTTTGCGAAAGACACGGAATAAAGCATATACTTAACGCAGTGGCCTGTCCCAGGGCCAATGGCCAAGCAGAGAGATTTAATCAGACAATACTACATTCTTTAGCAGCACAAAACTCTGATGGTCATGAACGGGACTGGGACAAGTGCCTGGGAAAAGTGCAATGGGGCATCAATAATACTGTGAATGCTACGACCCATAAAACGGCGACCGAAGCTTTATTTGGGGTCAAAATGCGCGATGACCTAATAAATAAACTAGGTATTGACAATTGTCCATCTGATAGTAATTTACAGGAAATTAGACGGCAAATAAGCTCCAATATAGAACGTAATCAAAGTAAGCAAAAGCTCAAGCATGATTCCAAACGAGTACCCGCAGTTGTGTATAATGTTGGTGACCTGGTGAAAATTTGTCGCAACAATTATAGCAATGATGGGAAAAGTACAAAGCTTCTGTCAAAGTTTGTAGGTCCATATAAGATAGATAAAATTCTAGGAAATGATAGGTATGTAATAAAAGACGTGCCCGGATTTAACAAGAAGGGGAAGCCATATGAAACTGTAATCTCTGTAGATCGAATTAGACCGTGGATAAACATTAAAGCTCTGGAAGTACATAACAGCGATAGTGAAAATTCAACCAGTGAAAATGAAAAAAGCGAATAAAAATAAAAACATTTTTTTTGTTTCCTCTAAAGTAATAAATTTTTTTTTGTAGAGCTTTAATGGTTACTCCGATTAATTGTTTAACAATGAAACATGTTTTACCAAGAAATTTACGAATGTGATGATTTAGAAATTTAATTGCAATCTTAAATTATTGAACAAAAACAAAATGTTTAGATGAGTTAATAATAATTATATCTTATTTGTTATTTTCCGTACCATCAGCTATTGCAATAATGTAAATAATGTCCATCTTATCCACTAACATGCATAATGTACTTTTGGCTTCATTTCATCGCTCTTAATTTTACATAGAAATAGAATTTATCTCAAACATTGAAGCATGCGAGTGGCTAAGATGAATAATTTAACAAATGTTACCCCTTACTAATGTACTATAATTATATCAAATTACTTTATATTATATGTACGTGCGCCAGAGGCAGCACGATGTCTGATGGCCGAATGTGATGATCTTGTTAAATAAAAGATAACCTAAGACTATTTTTTAGAAATTGTAAACAATCCTACCCTAACACCTGACCTCCCACTTCATGAGTAGTGGGGTGTCGGGGTTAAAAGGAGGTGTCTGTACAGGTAAAAGGCAATGTTGTTGCAGCGTGAGTCCTGGACAGATACCTCTGACTACTACCTAGTACATAGAATCGCGTAGTATTTAGCATTGTGGACTCTAATGTAAATAATTTAGAAGAAGATAAGAGATTAAATAAATATACTTACTGTGAATTCCGGAGTTTTAATCAAAATATATATAATTATCATCGCTGCAGCTATTCGCGTAGTTATCTTTACTTTTTTCATTTTATTTTGAGCCACTAGTTTATAAGTTGGTTAATAGGGCAAGAAAATTAAATCCAAAATAAGCATTTTGCGGAATTAGAATATAATACAGTATTAAGAATGATAAGTGTCGCTTAGGTTGTACGAGTAGTTGTCTACTTAGTGGATATTATTACAATTCAAATAAAAAAAATGTGGACGGGACGGATATCGATATTATGATATTAATTGAATTAATTCTTTGAAAACCGTTCGGAAATAAAACTTACTCACGTATTTTTATTGGTTTATTTTTTTAATGAATTGATAATGAACACAATCCCAGTCCATTCCCGGTCCATCAATAAACTAAAAAAAACTCGAAACAATCAACCTAATGAGGTATTGAAAGCTGCGTGGAAAATTCACAGAAAATTGTTTTCGAACACAACAAACAAAATTTTCTATAGGTTAGTAACGATCTTTTAATCCATTGATGGCGAGAGCGGACGTAGATGCGGCAAAACTGCTAGTGTATTATTATCGTATCACCTAAATATAGTTAGTACCTCAGTAGTAAGTATTAGAAATTCGTTTTAGTTGTCGATTTCTGAAAATAACCATTTGACAGTTTAGAAATGAGCCTTATGTATATGACGTTAAGACTATCGGAAAAATGGTTAATTTTACCCTCATAAAGTTTGCACATCGGTCTTTTGAAAGAGACAAATAATATTGCATAAACGTCATAAAACTCCAAGAGGAACAATGCTATAGGAAACCGAGTCTCTTTCCACAGACCGATGAGCAAACTTTATAGCCTTAAGGGGTTATTCATAAACGTCTGCTAACTTAACGAGCCGCTAATAATTGTTTGTCCCTTTTGCTCTTATGGACACACTGTTAAGAACGAAAGGGACAAACAATTATTAGCGGCTTGTTAAGTTAGCAGACGTTTATGAATAAGGGGGTTAAACTGTACGATCGGCTCTAATAATATGTATACGATTTTTATCCTTATGCCTTCGACATACGTTGCGAAATGTATACATATTATTAGACGTGACTGTACACTATGCTACCTGTTCACAATATATTCCAAATAATAATATAATTGTAGGATTACTGGTTTATAATCACTGAATGTAGGATTTAATGAAACTGATTGGATATTAATTTAAAGTCACTGATTGTAAGAAAAGATAGTTTATTATAACACAACTCCACAAGGTCAAATCAGAAGGTAAAATATAACACAAATAATTTACTTAAATGGGTGATTCTACTATGTCTCTTGATACTGGGAATTGGGAATGAACCGGGCAAGTCGCTAAGCGGGGGCTAACTGACGCTGCCCGCGCCTCGCAGCCGGCACCTCGATTGCTATGTCAGCATATTGTTCATTACATATGTGTCCCTACAATAGTCCTCCCCAAATTTTTTATGCAAAGAAAAAATTTTTAAAAGTTAAATCATAAGTTCTATCAGTATGAATAGCCTAGTATCGCTTCGCTGTCGCTAGTCGTTCAACTTTACTCTACACTGTAACCTTATACTGCAAGCTCTGCGCTTCGCGGCGGCCGGCGGGCGATACCAGGAATTCGTGCTGACGGAATAATACACTGTTATTAAATTACTATTATTGTTATTTCGTTTAGTTGTTAAGTTATAACATCTCAAAAATACTGAAACGGAATGATAACTTTTAAGTATACATGGTAAAACAAAAATTCACTGAGTTTAATTGAAGTTTCCGTAACTTAACACTACAAACACTATCCCTAAATGTCACTGGCACAAGGAATAAAAATAGAAATTTAATGATGCCTCAAAATTTACACAATCGTAGTAGCTTGGGCTGCTTGGGATGGCAGGGTCTGGACCCGAACCACTGGTTGCGTCATCATACTGGCAGCTCCAATCTCTCTTCGTAACCAATGTCTGGTTTTCTGTACACAAAATCTTCTAATTGCAAACAACAGGCTGACTGCTATCAGGCCTGCTACCACCAACAAAATAATGGATAAAATATTCAACCTTGACTCAACTTGAGTTACGTTAGAAACGATTTCTGCCTTTGCTATTACTTCGTTATTGTTGGCTTCCTTGCTTTGACCGTAGCCCATCTTGTAAGTAAGTATGTAGGTACAGTAAGTACTGTTCAAGTGAAAATATTATACTCGAATGTAATTTTATTAAAAAGACGGATCTTTTAATAAAGAAATAATGATTAAAACTGCAAAAAATTGACATAATTATTTCTTGTGCAATGACTTACAAAACGAATTATATTCTTATATACCTATGCATGTTGTTATACGTGCGCTTTAAATGACCGAAGTACATTACGCAACATCGCATGAGCAACAATGTAAACAATACAGAAATAGAATCATCAATCATCATCATAACGAATGTTATAATAACACTCGAAATAAAACAGATTATTAAAATCTAAAAATACAAGAAAATTTTGAGTAACCCTTGGTATCCCTACAACGTAAAGTTGAGAGCATCGCGACCTACGGGAACTCTAAATCAAAACGTCAAAAATTCATAACTGAGCATAATTATCGTTACACATAATATATGCTAGCATTGCTCCAATGCATTCACACAAAAATACAGAATTAACATACTAATTATTACATGTATAATAGCAAAATAAGTAAAACTAATAATTAGTTCAACAACTGTCGCAATACATGTTTTTGCTAAAATGCGATTACTCACAGCTTAAATGATCGTGGTCATTAAACCAGTATAACCTGACCTGTAACTATTCCTCTTCAAAACGAACAGGTCTACGAACAATTCGTCCACTTCTCGTTGTTTTTATGTTAGGCTGTACATCTACAGTATTGGGTCTCAAATTAGTCTGACTGTCAGTTATATCAGTAGGAATTTGGTCTGATTCTAAATTGCCTGAATCTTCTAACAAATATGCTGGTTTTAGTCGATCGATTGAAATGTTAACTACACGTCCTGGAAACTTGATTTTGAAAACTTTTTCATAACGTTTTAAAACTTTAAATGGACCATCATATGGAGATTTCAACGGTCGTCTAACTGTATCGTCTCGGACAAATACTTGTGTACACGTCTTCAAATCGGGATGTACAAAAAATGTCTTTGTATTACTATGAGACTTTAAAGCGGGTTTATACTTACCTATTGTTCGACGAATTTTCTCAACTAAACTATCATCGGCACCCGATTCTGTCTCCCTAGAATCATAAAAATCACCTGGAAGACGTAGGCTTCTACCAAACGTCATCTCGGCAGCACTGACGCCAGTGTCGCTTCTCAGCGCTGCCCGAAGACCCAGTAAAACTGATGACAACTGGTCTATCCACGAGTTATCTTGTAAGGTTGCTTTTAAAGCAGTTTTCACCACTTTATTAAACCTCTCTACCATCCCATTGCTCTGTGGGTGATAAGGTGAAGACCTTGACCTCTGAATTCCTAGAATCTTTAACAAATTACCAAACAAACTACTCTCGAACTGTCTGCCTTGGTCACTGGTCAACTTCACTGGACAACCGTACCTGCTTATCCAACCGTCATAGATGACTTTGGCCACGTTCTCCGCAGTTATTTCTTTAACGGGAAATGCTTCGGGCCATCGTGTTTTCCGGTCTACGATCGTAACACAGTACCTGTATCCTTCAGCAGTGGTTGGTAGCGGTCCTATTATGTCCACATTCACGTGCTCGAATCTGTTGACATTCTGATATTCATTTAACCCAGACCTGGTGTGTCTAGTTACCTTAGCTCGTTGACACTGCAAACAACATTTCGCCCATAAGCCTGCATCTCGATTCATCCCTGGCCAAAAAAATCTGTTTGCTAACATCTTCCTGGTGGTCCTTATACCTGGATGACTTAAACCATGCACTGAATCGAAAGCAGCTTTCCTAAAAGCAACGGGCAAATAAGGTCTAATATTGCTATTATTTATTTCGCAATAGATTGCCTTATTTCCTGTAGGTAAGTGAACTTTTCTGAAACGTGATCCGTTGTTTGTGTTCGCTACTTCATTAGAAACGAACTCGTCACGTTCCTGCGCGTCAGCAAGTGCCTCGTAATCTAACGCTGTGGGACAAGTTACCGTTTCAACTCGCGATAAACAATCTGCCGGGATGTTATTTTTTCCTTCTACATACCTAATGTCCGTTGAAAATTCACTTATAAATAACAACTGCCTTGTCCTACGTGGTGTTTCCTTGTTGTTATCCCCGTTCTTGAATGCGTAGGTTAGAGGTTTATGGTCCGTAAAGATGATTAAAGGCTGTCCCTCGAACATCTTTCTGAAATAACGAACACCGAGAAATATACCTAATAGTTCTCTGTCGTAGGTACTATACTTCTGCTGAGCGCTTGTTAACTTTTTCGAAAAATACCCTAGGGGTTTCCAAGAGCCTTTTACCTGAACCTGAAGTACTGCGCCTACTGCGTAGTCTGATGCGTCTGACATCAGCGCTATGGGTGCATTGACGTGAGGATGAGACAATGTAGCCGCGTTTTTTAAGCCTTGCTTACATTTCTCAAATGCCTCCAACGATTCTGCTGTCCACTCAATCTTCGTCTTATCCCGTTTTTTACTATTGTGTAGGTATTCGTTGAGCTTCGCCTGGTATGATGCTGCACCTGGTAAATGAGCACGATAAAAATTTATCATACCTAGGAAACGACGCAAGTCTTGCACTGTGTCAGGCCTCGGAAAATCTGTTATCGCCTGCACCTTTTCTGGCAATGGTCGTGTGCCCTCCGCAGATACCTCGAACCCTAGGAAATTCAGCTTCGACTTACCAAAACAGCACTTTGATACGTTTATCGTTATTCCAAAACGATTTAACCTCTCGAACACAGCCTGCAGGTGTCGCTCGTGTTCTTGCTCGGACTCACTGGCTATAAGAATATCATCAATGTATACAAAAATAAAATCTAAATTTTGAAAAACTGTGGTGTCCATAAACCTTTGAAACGTCTGCGCTGCATTTTTTAGACCGAAACCCATCTTTGGAAATTCCCATAGTCCAAAAGGTGTAATTATGGCAGTTTTTTCTATGTCTTGCTCTGCCACTGGAATGAAATGATATGCTCTATTGATATCTAATGTCGAAAATACTTTTTTTTTTGTTAGAATATACGTAAAATCCTGTATGCGCGGAATTGGATATATATCGTCCTTCGTGACCTCATTTAATCGTCTATAGTCTCCACATGGGCGAAGTTCGCCGTTCTTTTTAGGAACAACGTGCAATGGACTTGCCCAAGGGCTCTTAGAAGGCCTGCAGATACCCATTTCCTGCATCAGTCTAAACTCTTTTTTAACAATTTTGTACCGATCCGGAGGAAGTGGTCGAGCTCTCGAAAATATTGGTGGACCTGTAGTCTCTATATGATGTTCCACCCCATGACTAGGCGGTTCTCTGAAATTAACAGGTTTAGTAATATCGGGATATCTACCTAGTAAGTCACGAAAAGGATGATTTATATCTACAACTCTGATAGATGGATTTAAGCAATGTTCCATTGCTCCTATTACACTTAAGCTTGTCAACCTATCTATCAGTCTTTTAGATAGTAAATCGACCAAAAGTCCGTAGTGTACTAAAAAATCTGCACCTATTATTGGTTGTTTTACATCGGCAATAACAAATGTCCACTTAAATACTCTTCTTAATTTCAAGTTTAGTTCTAAAGTCTTTACACCGTAAGTTTTAATTTCCGTACCGTTAGCTGCAAAAAGGTTACAACCACTTTCACTCACTGCTAGCCTATTCCCAACCGGTATCACGCTAATGTCAGCTCCCGTATCTATCAGAAAACGTAAACCACTGTTGGAGTCTGTGATACACAGGCGGTGTGATGGTGGAGCGGTACAAGTTTCCGCCTGCTCTTGTACCTCTGCTAGTTTCCCGAACTCTCGGTTTTCCACGAACATGGCGGTACGCATCGGTGCGCCTTTTCCTTGTACCGGTAATGATATGTACATAGCCAATCTGGGCTATCAGGCGTTCTTCTGGTGCCACTCCTTCCTCGCGATGATGAACGGTGTCGCGTGCTATTCCTAGAGATTGATCTTCCTCTCTGCCTGTTTCGGAACCGATCCGACCGTCTAGACTGACCTTCCAGACTGCACAACCTACCGTCGAGCTTCTCCAAGGCCGCCAATACCGCAGCCAATTCCGGACTGGATGTTATTCCGCCCCGTGAGGTCGACGACTTCACCTCCGCCACATGAGGAGTTGGTCTCACCGCTTCCAGCACCTTATCCGCAATCGCAGCTAGGCTGTCCAAGTTCTGCGTGTCAGTAACGGCAACTGCTGCTCTTGCCGTTTGGGGTAAATGATTCTGCCTATTGGTGTGCTCCTCTCTCGCTGTAGCCGACGCATCCGCCAACAGCCGGCGTTCGCGCGCCCCGGCGGCGGCCGCGTCAGCTTCACCGTCTGACATTTTCAAATGTCTTTTTAAAGTCCTCCCCCGGTTCACTCCCGCAATTTGAGTTGCCCCCAAACACAGAAACTACAACCGTAAAAATAAACCAAATTGTTCGAAGGAATACAAATGTCTATTTATAGCCGAATATTAACACACTGAACGTCTATAGTCACTATTGTTCTTTTGTCGGGGTCACCACTTGTAGGATTACTGGTTTATAATCACTGAATGTAGGATTTAATGAAACTGATTGGATATTAATTTAAAGTCACTGATTGTAAGAAAAGATAGTTTATTATAACACAACTCCACAAGGTCAAATCAGAAGGTAAAATATAACACAAAATAATAATTTACTTAAATGGGTGATTCTACTATGTCTCTTGATACTGGGAATTGGGAATGAACCGGGCAAGTCGCTAAGCGGGGGCTAACTGACGCTGCCCGCGCCTCGCAGCCGGCACCTCGATTGCTATGTCAGCATATTGTTCATTACATATGTGTCCCTACATAATTATTATTATGTAGATTAAAGCAGACAAGTTTTGGTTTGATGATGATTTTGAAAAGCATGAGAAATTAATTAATTGATAATTATGTTTTTGGTTTGCTGCATTTATTTGACATTTACTGATAACTCAAATGACCATCACCTATCTTAACTATACTTTTCATAAAATCTCCAAAATCCCAGATATCTGATTATTATAATAAGACACTTCGTTTATTGGATTTGATTAAATATCAATATGTACGATAACACGTTCCCTGTGCAATCACATTGTGGTGCATACTTGAAGGTATTGAATTGATGATACGTAAATGCAGCACATAATAATATGATGCACGGCCTTATTTAAATTATTTGAAATTTGCATGTACGATCTCAACAACGTTAACTTAACTGCACGTATCAGCTATGAAAAGTGACGACTTGATGGTAAGGTAATGGCAGATTTTGAATATTGATGCCAGGATAAACTTGTAATTTTTTTGCGATAATTTGCACGTGATGGTGCATTTAGTCTACTAAACGAGCTTTCTATCCCCCACTCTACGAAATTCGTTCGTTACGCAAAATGTGATTCATCGAAATTCGTTTGTTCGTAGAGTGGGGGATAGAATGAGCGAATGCTCGTTTGGTCTTAATCCAATATCTCCCTAAACTCCTTAAAATCACTTGAGAGGTGATTTTCTCTTATGATGCGCAGAAATGCCTACAAACGGTTTAATTCAAATTTATTATTTATGATTTCCAAGGGCAAAAACAGAGTGTGTTGTGGATTAAAACCATTTGTATACATCACACAGCGTTGCATTACGCAACAGAACCATTATTGGTCAAAAGGTTCATGGGTCCCATTGAATATTAAGATGTACCCCATCTACCCTTCCCAATTTATCTTCCACTGTATAATAAATCTCAAAGCTTAGGACTGTTCGGGGTATGAAAATGTATTTTACCCTGTTTGCAAGCCTTTGTAATAGCTGGACCTCCCCAATTAGTTTTTTATTGATCCGAAACCCTCTAGCACTCTCCCATTTTAATGAAACCTTTCTTTAGTTACATGAATAACATTAAGTTTACATAACAGTACTAAATATTAATGGCTGGTGTCTTTGCCTGTTTGTTTACTTTCGGATTACGTAGGTAGTTATTTATGGTCGGCTAGGATTTCTTGTACATTTTACTCGCCTAATCCTTATATTTCATTAAATTTCGTTTACCTGGCTTATCATCAACAAAACAACTATTGTAAATTCATAAATATTATTACAAATATGATGTTATTTAAGTAAATCTCATTTTGATTTTATGATAATATTATTAATTTGTATGTAAATTATATACTCGTAATTTGTAATCCATTAAAACAAGATTTATTTTTTAATTTATAGGTACTTAATTACTTATCATTATTTGGTTTTCCGTAGAGTATGTAGATATTTTACGTGAATATATATATTGAGTAAGTAAAGAAATACACTATTAGTTAAGTAAAGCAAGACATTTTACACAACTCATTAGGCAAATGATTGGTACGATAGTATGTCGCCGTTAGATAGACTATCCGTCCCTCTTTTATTGATATAGTGAGTAAAAGACGGGAAGTGTATCTCGCGGCGACATACTGGGGTGGCGCACTGAGCATAAAACATACGAATGTTCATATAAAACGTCGAATGAAATGTAACAGTGACATTAATATAGTAGAAATACATCAGACAGGGTGCAAAATGAAATGAAATGCAATAAAACGGGCCAAGTCCATGTCGGGCCATGCCCAGGGTGGTTCCGTATTTATTCAAAAACGGCGGGGCCGATATCGTTAAAAATAGTTTTATTTTCAAGTATTTTACAAGCCCAATATTTATGATCTCTGGCTCAAAAGTTAGTGAGGCATCATCATCATCATATCAGCCACAATGACCGGTCATGTGCCACCCGCATCCAGCGAACTCCTGCGACCTTCACCAGGTCACCAGTCCACCTTGTGACTGTTGTCCAAAATAGATAATAACAATTTAAATATTTCACCTATTTCAAATATTGGTCATAATACGTACATGGTGACAAAATATGAGAGTATGACAAAAAGATAAAAAGCATTACCCCAACGATCTTAATGCCATAGTATTCACCTAAGAAAATATAAAATTAAGGTCATGTCGGGAAAATGCAACAGTGAGGTAAATGAAATTAATTGCAAATTCTCTTTATCTAATAGGTTTGTGAAAATATCTTATCTATTATTTTGTTCTCGATAAATCAAACTCCTAAAGATCTTCCTTAAAAACAGATCAAGAGAAATTTCAATTCATTGCACTTACCTCACAGTTGCATTTGCCCCGCCTGATCTTACTTTTTTCTAAATGTACGGACTTGCAGCTACAGAAAAGGCTATTCAAGCTATTTTTTCCAATTTTTTTTATGCTAAGTGTCCAGTAAACCATTTGCTAAAAAGCGTTTTAACAAAACTGTTGGTTCTGCCTCTAAACCGGCAAAATTCTAGAAATACTCATAGTGTGTACTTGATGTGCACCCGTTATACACCAATCTCCATCCATTTACATCGAGAAATTCCCCTCTTATTCCACATCCGCGATTAGATGCCCAATTCACGGTCAATTTCAGCGACTTCATAACGCAACCCCAACTAAGAACGGGGGTGCAACGCAATAAACTTCAAACAAAATGCCGATGCACGCGAACCAATTCGCAAAACGGTTTATCACCCGGTATATTACAACGCAATCCTGGAACGAAAGAGCCTATCTTAGAGAGAAATTTGTACTTCATTTGTTCTTTTGAAAGTTAGGTACAATGTGGGGGATCTCGATTTCGATTTATACAAGAGTGGAATTTAATTAATCCCCCCAATGTTTGAAATGATAATTGAAGATTGCTGCGGAATTTCGCACCAGGAAAGGGTGTGAATTGGATATCCAAGGTGTTGATGAGCTTAGGTTATGATTGTGACACAATATTGATTTGTAAGCGTTAATTTTGTAGGAGACCGATATTTTCGACTTCATATTTTGCCTGTATTGAATACAAAATAACACCACTTTTTATCGATTATTGTATATTCGGTTTTTCTGTTGTGTGATTTCCAATTAGTTTATGGTTTTAAAAATAAAAGCAGTAATAAAAAAGTGTTAAGTTTCAGCTTATATTTAAAGCGAAACGGATTAAAATTGGTGAATTTTCGATATTATCGACACACTCATAATCTTGGTATTGCCCTCGCGATAACAGTGCGACATGGCCGTGGCAATAAAAGGTACATTTTGGCTTAAATATCAAAGGAGAAGTAAGTTAACGACGAAATAATTGAAATGTACCTAATGATATAAAATTTTACTGAGTTAATAAATTCTGACCTATAATAGTCGTATTGTCAATAACATAACCATTGTTGTTTTGAATTAAATTATGAATCTTCGATGGGGTTCTATACCAACACCCGCCAAATCAGTTTTCAATCGGAGAAGCAAAAAAAAAAAAACAAAAATTTGGTGTTAGCTGGGCATATGCGTACTTAAGGTTCAAAAATTCCGACACAGTGACATGACCTATTTGATCAAAGTTGTTTGTCTTAATAGTTAGGTACTAATCTGACTTTTGTTTCGTCTATATACATAATGAACTAAACGTCTTATTCGTCAAAGACCGCGTGACACAACCATACCTACGTACTATAATCACACTCTTTGATGTTTCAAGTAGCACTCCGTGTGCGTCTGGCGCAAGTCGAAAGTCCCCTCTCGCGACTTCAAACGCTATGATTCGCTTTTACACCTTTAAGTAGGTACCTAGTTTGAAATCTAGACTCAAGATTTTGAATGACATCTAGATATTCTTTGATGGCTCCTAATTAAGTCAGCCATATTTGTTTACTAGAGTTTCTATAAAATTCTGTCCATGATCAGCGGCGCAGTTAATATACTTAAAAATCTATGGTGGTCTGTTAAATATGTGATGAGACATACGTGTAATAGAACAAAGTTTCTTGGTAAAAATGTGTTTGGGTTCAAAGTTAAACCGTTATGTTATTTGATTTTAACACCTAAGTATATTTCACAAAATAAAAGTGTAGACTAATCATATGACGTACTAGATATTTTGATATGTGGATGTATAACATAATTAGATAATTACTTTTCGAAGTCTTTAAGGGGTTCGTGGCGTGACTGATTATTTTTTTAAATATCTACCTCCATCAGTATAAAATATAATTGCATCTACTAAGCTACCTATACACAAATTAATTATATTAACCACAAATTTAACGTTGTAATAGTGGTGCTTGACTGGCACTGAAAAAGACATAGAAATGATGTCAACATTTTAAGCTTCTTGATTAATATTTTTTTCATAACTGATTAGCTAGCCAGTTGTCGTTTTGTTATTTTCCTTAAAAAGCCTAACAAATCAATATTCCCACTACATTGAATATTAATGGAAACATAGTTACATACAACACTCGTTTATTCTACAGACTTTTTTCAAATGTACACAGATGCAGGTACACAACCTCATAAAACCCTGCGAAAAAATAATCACTAAGTTTTTTTCCTAAAGCAGGGACAAAAATCTTTTCAAATGGCACCAGCTTCATATAAAGAATAATCACATCTCAATCCTTGCCAGTGAAATAATTAGGTTCTTTTAATTAGAAGACGGATGTATCACTTTATCCCCTTGTTCTGCGATGTGTGTAATCCGTCCTTTGTGTAGCCTTGCCAGGATCTTACGACTTTAATTGAATTCGTGGTTAGACTCTTTAAGTAATTAAAGTTGGCATTTTTAATGTCTGAAATGCCGTTGAAAGTTTAAGACGATTTCAAATTGGAATTCGGCATTAGGGTGAAGACACATTTATCAGCATGCTTACGCATTTTGTCTAATAAAATTGGCCGTTTAGTATGAAACGTGTAAGCATGCGTACGCGTGCGGAAAGCTGGACGCGGTCCCATACTAAACTGACATTTTCTATAGACAAAATGCGTACGCATGCTGATAAATGTGTCTTCACCCTTAAGGGTGCCTTTCTAGCAGAGCTACGCTAAGTGGATGTTTTTGATGCAGGAGGGTACCCTGAGCCAAATAATATTTTATTCTAAGATCTTTTTTAAATATTACATTGTTTTTTTTTTCAAAAATGACTAACCATTTAAAATTTAAGTTAACCTAATTATGTATTATAATTCCAGTACAGAAGTAAAGTAGTTCGATGTATTTTTTTTTTTAAGAATAACCACAGACATTGACTAACAAAAATATTTTCATTTCAATAACGGGGTTTGGCTCCCCATATAAACTTTACCTTTATTCGTTGGAATGGAAAATGTTTTGAGTAAGAGTGATAGACTAATAAATTAGATGATTTCAATGATCAATTCAATTGTGTTGCAAAAGTAAATGTTACTATAAATGATAATAAACAAATAAATAACTTCGTAAATCAAAAATGTGTCGTATAATTTTGTTTTCATTGAAACCGTTAACTATGGACAATTGTTTTGCAATCGATCCTAATAGTATTCCTTTAAGGGTAAGATTTGTAATATTTTACAACTAATATTATGTTTCGCTAATGTAATTTCTGTTATTTGCTCGTCTAGAAAGTTGGTTTGCGTCGCGTGCCTTGAAATCCTCGCTATGGTAAGAGTTCTATTTTTTACTCGTTTGCTTCGCTCATGGTTTAAACCTGCAATCCTTGCTTGGCTTTCAACACTAGCATGTGCACCTAAAAAAGACTTAGCAGTCTTGCATAACAAGTGAAAATTATACATTTTCACTTCGTTCCGTCATAAGCAACCTTTGAAATGTTGTGTTCCATTCAAAAGTTTGTATTAGGAATGTAACAAAGCATTTATACAATGTTACTTAATTTTTAAACATTTAATATCTTTTATCTTATGACAAAAATTAAAATAAAAAATAGTACTCGGATTTCAGCAGCAACATTTTGGTACAACGTAACTTTCTATTTTTGGTAGAATTATACGAACTCTCATTAGTAGAAGTAACGTCATTTGAGATTTTTTTAGCCCTAATTAAGTTAACACGTTCACGGGCGTAACTGCTATAGCATTCGGGTTAAGGCCCCCTTTATATGACACAAATGCTATAGCAGTCTTTAATCGTCCCCCTTTTCTTAACCAAAATGTTAGAGAACTCGCTCCGCTATAGAAAATACCCATAGTCCTTGACTTACTGTCACGTTGTACCAAACCTGGATAAGATTACTGTCACATCACATGATTTTTGCTTAGTTTTTGAGTAAGCGACAACCTCACCTCCTTGCCCTCTTTTTACGCGCACAAATGCTATAGCAGTCGCGGTAGTATGGGGATTTGTTCAGATGTGCGGCATGTGCGCCGGGAGAGTGCCAATGCATAAGATGATGTTTATTTCGTTGTAAATACTGTTTTTATCTATTATTTCTATATATTTTGAATACGTTGCTGTAAATAATTTTAGTAGGTATTTATTTTTTACTGTGAAATGAATTGGAGATGTATTTAAATATGCGAAAGGTAAATTAAAATATTTCCATCAATATGTTCGCCGTTGTGTTTCGCTTACGGTTTCAAGAACATAATACGTATGGTCGAGAATTGGCTCTAGACGTTTAATACTGTTTGTTTACAGCATAACGGGGGCATAAATACATTATTAGTCAAATATATCTGTAATATTTGTAATAACTAGACGATGAAAAATAGAACACAAAAAATTTGTCAGGTTGTTCGAGGAGGCAACTCATAAATCTTCGGAAGAGGTTTTAAGTGTTGAGGAGTCGGAACTATCAGCTAACGAACGAGAACTGGTGTGGCAGGACAAATATATAGGATTTTACTGCCATATGTAATCGACTCCTGACTAAGTTATTCTATAGCAGTCGAATGCTATAGCAGTATGCGTCCTTAATTACCATATTTCTAATGTGTCATAATGACACGCATGCTATAGCATGTACAGTCAACTACAAAGAGATGTATCCACGTTAGTCTTACAAAATGAAGTAAATTTTAATTTGCCATAATAAATTACCCTTGGTTAGTGACATTTCTAGTAGCAATCAAACCTAGCATTATCATCGACCCGTTTAATATACAACAATAATGTATCCCACTATGTTTCCTCTTAATGTATACTTACAAACCTCTTTTATTATCTACCTCTATGTATTGACAAATTTAGGTAAACTCCTAATGTAACAAAGAAATGTAACCAATAAGTTTAAATTCAGAATAGAATTCAAACAAAACATTTTCAAATTTGGAAACAAAAAAGTTTAATAGAAATACCTACTCGGATTAATGCAATAAATTATAAATAAATTTTAGAAAACGTTTTGATGTCCACCGCTAAAAATGTAACCGGAGACGGATTAATTAACTTTGATACAGAATAATTCGTCAGTGCCCAATTCGCGTATTATCCAAACTTGGATTGAAAACCAGGACGACGTCCACCTAATTACTCGTAAGCTTCCTCCAAAAAGTCCCGACATGAAACCGATTGAAAACTTGTGGAGATTGATGGTGCAGAATTGGAACCCAACAGATCTGATATTAAGAACTAAAGAAAATTTAAAAGAACACGTGTTCCAACTATGGGATTACTATAGAGGGGATAACTTCTGCGAAAACTGTGTTCGTTCAATGTCCGATCGATTGCAGTCTGTAATTGATGCTGCCGGTAGTTAATTAGTTAAACAAGATATTGAGTCTTTGGAGACATTATTTTATGTATTTTTTTTGTTAAATTAAGGATAAGATTTTTTGTTGATTTGATTATTTAATAAAAATGCTGGTATAAATAAATAGGTATCTTCCTCTTGCAAACTTTTCCTTGACTTTTCATTCTGTAATTAGTTCGTTGATTGCAGTTTTTGCAATCCAAACGGCAAACGTATTTTCCTAGCTAGCTTCGGCACCTACCGCTGGACAGCAGCAAAGGAACTTTCTCTGTCACTCCAATGACTCTGTAACTCCAGGGTATAATGAGAGTGACTGTGACAAGTTTTTTCGATTTGATGATTTCGGATTTCGCGGTAGTTTTGCCTCTTTGTCACACTTACGTTCGACATTGCAAGTGCGAAAGAGAGGCAAAACATCGTTCGTGGTTCGCAATAGGCCCTCTGGTTATAATTTATAAAGAATATTTGATCCATATGCGACAAGGATTGCTTTGACGTCTGACTGACTGACAACTCACGAAAGCAGTGCAGACTTGTCACTGCATACATCTATCTCAGGTTATGGCAAACTATTCAAAATGGATACATTTCTTTAGAATATTGAAATATGACTTATATTTGTAATAACATATTGTTAGGTAATAAATGAAGGTTGCAGAAGTACTTTCATAGGAAATTTGTTTGGATACATAATAATTGCACTTAAAACGAATCGATAATAGTGTAAGATTTGGTGAATACTGAAAATGTCACAAAGCAAGGGTAAATACTTTTTGCATACTAAAAGTTCCTTCATTTTGTAAGACTAACGTGGATACATCTCTTTGTAGTTGACTGTACAAAATTTCCATACAAAGGTCATTGGGCATTTTGTTCGGGCATATGACCCACTGCGTACACAAACGAAATAGGGCTAGGAATGTAGGTAAATGTAAGAGCTACTGAGTGGTATGAGTCGCATTTTTGCAAAGCATGGGATAATTGAGGAAAAAAATAAAAAGGATTTCTTATCATTCTAGATTTTTTGCAATTAATTAAGTCAGAACTACAGTTTTTTTTTCAAAAATACTCTGTATAGCTGCTGTTATGTTCTGTTGCTGTTGTTATACACTTGCGGAAAGTAAATACGGGTCACTTATAAGATTTAACATAGCACTAGTTTTAGTGGAAACGACTGCCATTTGGCCTTCCAACCCAGAGGGAGAAACTAAGCCCTATTGAGATTAGAGACCGGTTTTTTTCGGATACAAAAAGTCAAATAACTTTTTTTTCCCAGTTGATACATACGGAAAGATTACATATTTAGAAAAGTTACATTTAATTCTTTATTTTAAAGCTAGTTTGGTCTCTGTACGCGAAAAATCATAAAGCGGGTCAAAAACGCCCAATGACCTTTATGTGTCATTTTTGATCGGAAGCCAAACTCCTTACCGTCCGTGAACGTGTTAATCTAATTATGTAATTGATTTGTCAGCCTCCGTAGCCTAATTGGTAGTTACCCTGCCTACGAAGCTGGAGGTTCCGGATTCGAATCCCGGCGAGGGCATTATTTGTGTATTTATTTATCACAATTTTTGTTCCTTGGTCATGGCTGTGTATGTATATAAATATCTATTACATATATCGTCGCCTAGTACCCACATCACAAGCTTTTATTGAGCTTACCGTGGGACTAGGATGATTTGTGTAAGATATCCCAAGATATTATTTATTTATTATCTCAACAAGTCAAACTATCATCTGCAAATAGGCTGCTAAAATTAAACTTGATACAAGTAAATGTTTATTTCCCGGAATGCTGTGTTGCTGTGATTCGAGGTGACAGAATGAATTATTGCGACGTTGACATATTACTTGCCGCAAACAAGGGGACTTCAGCTGTAATCTTTTACAGTACTTGTGAATTTTGACTTACGCTCAGATGGGATTCAGGAATTCCGATATTGATAGATTGATTGTTGTTTTTGTGTCGTTGAGTTGACGGATCGTGCGAAAATTTTTGGGGAGAAGTATTTGTTTGTAAGAATAACATTATTTCTGTTTATAAATATCAAGTTTACACAATGAAGGCAATAGGTAACTTCTGGTTTAAAAAATACCATTTCGAATTATTTTGTTTATTCTTCTGTTCAGTTATTAACAGATTCTATTGGGTTATTATTGAAATTTTCGATTAAACAATACTACGTTTAGTCCATCACGGCTTCAAGAAACGCTTAATGTGGCCCTCTTTGTAGCAGACAGACAGCAAAGAATGTCATTTTTACTCAAAAAATGTATTGATGCATAATATTACTTAAAAATACTTATGTGTGATAGGAAATTAATACGTCCGTCCTTCTTTACATTTCGCTTTAGGGTAAAATTATGTACGATTTGACCGTACTAAAAAGACAGTTAGCTCTAAGCGAAATGTAAAGAAGGACGGACGTATTAATTTCCTATCACACATAAGTATTTGTTAGCGACGCGCTCATTCGGTTACCCGTTTATAGTTTAATGTATACCTATACCTACCTATCTACATACATATGTGCATAGATGCATTTTTTGCCAATGCCCCACGGCCGGCCCTGTCAGTCTGCATGAATTCGTTGACAGAGCCGCGCGGTACCGGGTTAAATTTGCTACTTAGCCATAATTACTGTCAAGTTTTTCTGTAGTGCTTTACCGTGCTCAAATTAGTACCTACATAAAATAAGTGCATAAATCTCTGCGTTTACTTCATCACCTCAAAACCTCACCCCACTGGCTTCAGTGGTTATTCGAGCCGGATCTCTTTTGGATGTACCGAACACCTATAATGACACGGAGTACAGTACGCAGGGAGCGCCTTGAGAACGAAAAGCAGGCAGCGGAGAATGATTCTAAGACGAATCAAGAAGCAAACACGTGGAAAGCTCCAGAAACGCCGATGGTTACGCAACACGTTTCCGACGTTGTGGCGGGTAGCAGCGTAAAACCAGAGCCACGCCTTACGCGCTCGCTTTCATTGGCAAGATCTAGATCTTCGGCATCGTCTATCGAGGCACGTAAAAAGAGATTGACACTGGAAGCTGAAAAACGAAAAGCCGAAATACGGATGCAGCTTATAGACCAAGAGCTAGAGGCAGACCTAGCCGACTTAGAGGAAGAGGAAGTATACAGTTCACAAAGTAAGGATGATTGTGCTCGTCAAATCGAGAACTGGATGGAGAAGAGCCAGCTGGAATCGGGTAAGCCCCAGATACCTACCGCCAACGAGCCCGCCGCAGGTACGTCACAAGGCACGTTACAGGTGCTCGCCGACGCGGTCCAGAAGCTAGCTGTAGCCTCCGTCCAGAACAAACCCAATGCCCACCTATTAAGCCGCATTTGTACTCCTCGCGACTTACCAGAGTTCTCCGGGGAACCGCTAGAATGGCTACAATTTAAAAGGGCGTATGAGGAGTCGTCAGAAGTGTGCGATTTTAAACCTAAAGAAAATCTCTGGAGGTTACGTAAATGTCTGCGAGGAGCAGCCAAGGATGCGGTCTCAGCTCTGTTTATCAGTGCAACTTCGCCTGAACGCGTTATGGACACGCTGGAGCTACGTTTTGGTAATCCAGACCTCATAATTTCCAAGCTCATGCAGGACATCAAAAGGATTCAACCCTTACCTCAGGAGTACCAGAAGGATATCATCCCATTTTCTGTAAAGGTGCAGAACTTCAGGGAGGCCGTTAAATCAGTAGGTCGCGACGAATACCTACAAGGCGTAAGCATTGTGAACCTGATATTATCTAAATTACCTACACTATTGTTGTCGAAGTGGTCGGATTATAGTTTTCCTGTTATACAACTGGGTAAGAAATCACGATTGGATATTTTAACAGATTTCTTGAATACGGAAGCTATACGTATATCTACTACTTCTAACATTTATACATCAGGCTATCCTGTCGAGAATAATAAAACAAAAACCCACGAGAGGTACGTTCGACCAAAAGCAGTTTTATTGCAAGCAGAGCAAAATACCGATGATAAATGCCATTTTTGCCGCGGATCGAAACACAAACTCTCGGAATGCAAACAATTCAAAAAATCGCTCAGGAAAGTGCGTTGGCAATTTGTCAAACGTAACGGCATTTGTTATAAGTGTTTAGATGCGCGCCATAGCCGAGAACACTGCCCAGCGCCGGTGTGCGATAAGGATAATTGCGGTCAAGGTCATCATAAGTTACTCCATTTCAACGTAAACAACGAGACGCGCCGATTACCAGAGCGCTCATTACCGAGGGAGGCACCGGTCATATCCGCGGCACCCGAGATGTCGCCGGAGCCCTCGGCTGGGGCTATTCCGGACACCACTCCAGCGACGGAGGCGGTCACTAACGTGAACGCGACCAGAAGTAAAGTTGTTCTAAAAGTGCTACCTATACGTGTGCGTTCTACAGTCGGTGAAATGATAGACACCTACGCGTTACTCGATGACGGTTCTATGCTTACAATGATAAGTGCCAATTTAGCGTCACGTGCTGGACTAGATGGACATCGGGAAACAATGAGACTGTGCGGCCCGTGGATCAATAACGAGATAACGTGCGATACTTCGGTAGTGAATTTAGAGCTCTTCGGTGCGGACAATAAGGTTCATTCTATTAGAGCAAGATGTGTATCTGAATTAAATTTACCTATGCATAACTTACCTATAGTTGATTGCTATAAATATGCTCACTTAAAGAACGCCCTGAGTTACATATGTAATAATGTTAATTGTAATGTTAAACCCGAACTTCTTATCGGTCAGGATAACTATCACCTATTGTTACCGCTTAAAATCATACCGGGTAATATAAATGAGCCGTTAGCTACACTCACCCCTTTAGGTTGGTGCATACATGGCCCAATGCGTACGGCGGGAGCTACGCGAGGCGCGGGCGGTGCAGCCGGGCCGGCCGGGGCGGCTGGCGAGCCCGGCGCGCGCGCCACGGTATTGTTTGTCGGCGAGGGCGGCGGCGAGCTGCAGGAGCTGCGGGACTTGCACGAAGAGGTGCGGCGCGGGTTTGCGCTGGATGCTATTGGAGTGTCAGGTAAGCCGCGGCAGAACTCTGACGACGTGCGCGCCGTGGAACAGCTGGAGCGAACAGCCCGGCTGGTCGATGGGCGCTGGCATGTCGGCTTACCCTGGTCGGACCCTAACTGTATAATGCCGGATTCGTATCCCGGTGCCCTTACGAGGCTCAAAGGGATCGAAAGGAAAATGAATCGCGATCCCGGTTACGCTCAAAGGTACTCCGAACGGGTTAACCATTTGTTTCATAATGATTTCGCTTCGGAACTAATAGACACTCAGCGCACTGAAAAAACTTGGTTTCTGCCACATTTTGGTGTCGATAATGTAAATAAAAAAAAGTTGAGATTAGTTTTTGACGCTGCATGTAAATCAGATGGATTTTGCTTAAATGATTACCTACTTAGGGGTCCAGACTATTTGAACTCGCTGCTCGGCATTATGCTACGGTTCCGGGAATTTAAGGTAGGAGTTACAGGTGACTTAAAAGACATGTTTTTAAGGATCAAAATTTTACCTCAGGATCAGGATGTCTACGTTTTTTATGGAGAAACACCCCTACTGAACCAGTCAAAACATATGTGATGACATCCTTAATATTCGGGGCGAAATGTTCCCCATTTACGGCTCAATTTATAAAAAATAAAAACGCCTTACGATTTCAATCATCGATGCCCGCTGCGGTCGACGCGATAATAAACTCTCACTACATGGATGATTATATACAGAGTCTACCGGACGAAGCCACAGCAATACAAATGGTTAAGGATGTCACCGACATACACAAGAGTGGTGGTTTCGAAATACGAAACTGGACCAGTAACAGCCTAGCTGTACTGGATAAGGTTCCAAAGGAAAACTTAGGGACGGCTGCCGTTAAGTTCAAAGTCGGCCAGCAATTTGAGAGCGAGCGGGCACTTGGGCTCTTATGGTACCTACCTGGGTACCATAAGAGCCCAAGTGCCCAAGGACGAACTAGGATTTGACGTTTCGTTGAAACGTATTCCTGAAAGTATAATTCGACATAAACAAAGGCCGACAAAGCGAGTTATGTTACGCGTAGTAATGTCGATTTTCGATGTATTTGGTTTTTTGTCTCCCTTTACGATACAGGGTCGAATTATGCTGCAGGATACATGGCGTTTATCTCTTGGCTGGGACGACGACATTCCAGATGATATTTATGTTAAATGGTGCGACTGGATCGAACTACTAAAGGTAATACACACCATTCGGATACCTAGATGTTATCACAGCAGCGCTACGAGTGCGAGCGAGTCGGCGGACGGGTCGGTCGCTTCGAACAGCGGCGTAGCGGCAGCTACGAGTATGACGCAATCATGCGCCTACGCCGTAGCCGATGCCAATGAACTCGGTGCGAGTGCTACGCCCGCGCTGATAAGTAACGCTAAGGATTTAATACCTAATAGTTGTTATACTAACTTAGAACTACATATTTTTAGTGACGCTTCAACAAAGGCGATGTGCGCAGCAGCTTACTGGCGTTGGAAAAATAATGGTAAAATTTATGTTACATTTGTAGCTAGTAAGTGCAGAGTGAGTCCAGTTAAGCAGTTAACTGTACCGCGCTCGGAGTTACAGGCGGCCTTGATAGGGGCTCGCTTGGCGGACACCATACAGAGGGAGCACAGGCTCTCCGCCGTACGCCGTTATTTTTGGTGCGACTCCACAACGGTGCTACACTGGTTAAATAATAATACGCGCACATACAAGGAGTTTGAAGCGAACCGGTTGGGAGAAATCGACGACCTTACAAATATTTCGGAGTGGCGGTATGTACCTACAAACCTAAACGTTGCCGATATTGCTACGAGAGAACGATTTAACTATCAATCCTTTCTCGGCGAGTGGTTTAAAGGTCCTCAGTTTTTATATTTATCGGAAAGTTCCTGGCCACTCAACTTTTTGGAGCCTCAGACCAGCGACGTTTTTTCTGGGTTTGTTGATACTAGTGCACAAACAAATGTAACTTGTAACTTACCTACTCCGGATCCGGAACGATTTTCCTCCTGGCTGCGGCTGCTCAGGTCTGCTGCTACAGTACTGAAATTTATATACAATTGTAGGAAACTTACCTATGATGACAGCACATTGATGGCACAGGCGGAGCGGTTGCTGCTTCGACAGGCACAGGCGGACTCGTTCAGCTGTGAAATAGCTGAAATAAAAAAGGGTAAATGTGTGCAACGTGACAGCAGGTTGCTGACTCTGTCTCCGTATTTAGATGAGGAAGGTCTCTTGCGCGTTGGTGGCCGCATCGACGCAGTGTCGGACGTGCCACTGGTAACAAAGAGACCCGTGATCCTCGACGGGCGGCACGCGCTGGCGCGGCTGCTGGTGCGGCACCGACACGTCAAGGCCGCGCACGGGAATCAGGAGACAGTAGTTAACGACCTGAAACAGGAATATTGGTTGCTGAGACTGCGGCCTACTGTTAAGTATGTGGTATCCCGATGCATGCTTTGCAGATTAAGGAAGGCCAAGCCGGTAAATCCCAGAATGGGTGACTTACCTGCGGCACGCCTGGCTCATCACCAGCGCGTGTTTGCCTTCTGCGGTATCGATTTGTTTGGCCCGATGGAAGTCGTTGTGGGTAGGCGCCGTGAGAAACGGTATGGGGTCTTATTTACCTGCCTCACGGTTCGTGCCATTCATATCGAAGTCGTACATTCCCTTACGACTGATTCTTTAATAATGGCTCTTCGAAGGATGGCAAGCAGGCGCGGTTGGCCCAGCCATTATTTTTCAGATAATGGCACAAATCTTCGCGGCGCCAACACGGAGTTAAAGCGTTCGATCCAGGAAATTAACCATGAGGCTTTGAAAACGGAGGCGCTCAATGGACTTTCGTACCACCCCGAAGCCCGCATTGGGCTGGGGCGTGGGAAAGATT
>JALPQI010010624.1:0-34553 GCA_025490895.1 Thaumatotibia leucotreta
AAGGAAATTAAATATATTCAAAAATAAATGAATAATATGAATATTGTTTTCTGATGTCCTCGGGACCCAAATTTTGCACAATTTGCGGAAAAAGCCAAGAATAGCTAATTAACTATACTTCACAAATTTTCTTGAGCCTCTGGGGTTATCAGAAATGACTGTAAGATACCTGAAGGGGTTACTTGGAGCATGTGATGTTAGTATGGGATGCTACATGCGTAGACACGCGATGCCGTTTCATCTCCAACGGAATACAGTTAATAAAGAGAGTGCAGGGAGGGTAAATGCCGAATTTCTAAAGCGTAATTAATATAAGGGTCGTAGCAAAGAATAATATAATTATAAGTATTGGTGTCAAAACTTTAGGTTTATGGGGCGCCAAGGCACAGATATCAAGGAATGAGTACGTGATCAAGTTTTAAAATGTTATAGGAAATGGGAGCGAATCTTCATCTTCTAAAAGCGAGCTGATACGCATAATCTCGTTTCTGCCTCCACGTATAGTCAGCATCAAATACTGTATAGCTTGGTGTATTGAACAATTTGACTACTTTGGCTACTAGAATAATAGATTATACGCCAAGGGGATAAAGCACTTTTATATCACGGGCGTGACATTGAATCCTGAACGTAACGAAGGACTTTCAGTTTAATATATGTGAAAAATATAGCTTAACTCAAGTAAGTCACCTGTTGTATGTAGTAGTGATCTATTCAAATAGACAATACGTCATATTTAAAATGCGAACACAAACAAAATAAATGCCTATATGGATAGATTACAAGTATTACAACCACATACAACAGGAGCTTTTCTTAACCTTTTCACCTATATCTAGTTATGTTAATAATGATCCTTGTAACTGCGAGTCTTCTAAAGTAAGTGAGCATAGCTATAATACAATTTACTATGTAATTTTGAATTATTGAATTAATTATTTAAGAAGTGATATTCTTAATTAACTAATTCATTAATACTGTTGTGTACCATAAAAATATTTAATATGTGCTACGCCCATCAGGGTTCATGTTTCAGATGTGTGCACTATGTTGTTTAAAAGGTGCAATTGAATAAATTAGAGAAAAAATAGAGAGCTAGATGATACATATTTATTAGGTAATTAATTGTCTACAATTTCTGATAACGATATTTGAAATTGTATAAAAATCCAATTTAAAATGTTAATTGTGAGTTTCTCATTCTATGTTATATTATTCTATATTTCGCATTACTAAGCGTACAAATGAAAATATAATCATTTTTATTATCATTATAAGATAAGTTAATAAATTATACATAGAATTGTATTAAAGATAGAACATTATAAAAGGTGTGCACTAAATAAATAAGTAATTTTAACATAATGCTGCATTTCATTTCATACAATATTATTATATATGTTATCACAAGTAGAGCACAGTTAAGGATTCTTTTTTCACTGTCTTACTTGAATTTACATAAAATCTGATGAAAGTACTCTATGGCCTTATGTGCGCAAATATCTACTCTTAGATGATTCATAAATATACCTCAGGAACAAGTTTCATATAGAGCATTTTCTTAGAAAATACATTTCGGTTAATCATACTGTTTCCACCAATTCAGCTCAGAATCACAAATCATAAGTTCTTTTCGACGAGAACATTGTTTCTTATTTTTATTCATTTTACATGACATATTTTTCTCATAGGTGCTTTTTTGGGAATGCAGATTGGGATTTTGGGTGGAAATGAACTGTAAACTCGAATAAATATTAAAATCTAAAGAAAAATACAAATAAATATTCCCTTGCTGGGATTCGAACCTGGATCATCTGCTTCACAGACAGAATTACTACAGCTGCGCTAAACTAGTTGTCAAAATTAGTACTGCGCTTGGACTGTGTCGCTAGTAGTATAAACGAACTTTTGCGAAGAGGCTTCATTTTAATAAGGAGTTATCGTTCTTCTCTTTAGAGTATTATATTCTTTGCACGGAATCTTCCCTATATTTTATCTGTGTGCTATCTCACCTCCCCACAGTGACGAAGCGAAGCACGACCACACTCGCGTTCGCGGCTTGGCGCCGGGATTCGCTTACGAGTGGGGAGTGGTCTTAAAAACTTACAAGTGTAATCCCGCCTTTAGAGATACAGGTACAGTGAGGTACAGTCAAGGAAATTGATTTTATGTAGGTACCATTTCGTACATACTTTGTTATAGGTTCTTAGCGACTTTCATTTCTCAATGTGACAAAGTCCGAAATGGTACAATGTGGGTACTTGAGGTAGTTACTTACAACTTTTGAATTTAGAACGGGCGCTCAATCCTTCGTGCTTCTTCTAGTTTGTATGGTATGCGACAGTGCGACACGTCGCATGTGGTTTTTAAAGAAAACACAGAAGAATCACACGGAGCGCAATTTTTTTAATATTGTAAAGTACAGTCGAGTTCCTAAACATGTATGCATTTTTACTTATTGTGTTAGAATAAGAATAATAAGATGCACAACTGTGTTTATATATGAATACGAACTCTGATCTATTCAGTATCCATACCTAGTTACTTAATTTTTTAATTTATAATATGTGTAATTAAATACTGCTAAAATCAACTCTTACCAATAGATTATCCAAAACCATGAAAACAATAAAATGGTGCTAGATTATGGATATTTCTTTGAGCTGTTTGTTTAATATACATTATTCGCAATTTCTATAAAATCCGGCCAAGTGCTACGGCGAACTATTATCAAATTTTTCATAAAAATGATGTTTGTTGTATGGGAGCCCCCCCTCCTGAGTCCTAGTGACGTCACCTTACTTCAACCGAATTTTCACTTTACCACATAATATATCTATAAAGTCACACGTTACGAAAATGAGGACCCGGCTAGTAAATTAACATGAGTACAGTCAGCAGCAGATATTGCATAGCGGGCTGGGTGTTCACAATGATCTTAACACACTCTTATAGTCTTAGCAATAAGGTTGTGACAAGTTCATTTTGAATACCCTGACCGCTTAGCAATATCTGCTGCTGACTGTACATGGTTAAGATATGACGGCGCCAATTATCTATTCCTATGGATATGTATTGAAGATTGATTATGGGCAGCAGCGTCATCAATGTCATCATATTATTGGACACTACCAACCTACCAACACACAACTGCGATTGCCAACCCGCTCGCCCAGCATGGTGATTGTGGGCATTACCAGCTAATGCACCCATTCCTAAGTACCTAAGGGATCATCCATTAATTACGTCACACCAATCTCATGATTTTTTGACCCCTTCCTCCCCCCTAGTCACACATCGTCACAATTAACTATACCCTCCCCCTAATGTGACGTCACATTTAGATTTTTTGTTTTGGAAGGCAAAACAACCTTTTCGTTTAGGATTACTTAAAATGTTTTAGTGAACGAAGAGAAAATCAACAATAATAAAAAAATACAAAAAACTTATTCTTCCTCTGTCCAAGGATTTTGGATGAGAGGAATGTGAGGTCACAAAAATAAAACTCCTCCCTCCCCCCTGTCACGATATGTCACATTTTGTGGACCCCCTCCCTCCCCCTTGAGGTGTGATGTGATTAATGGATGATCCCTAATAGGTGAGGCCATGTCCAGCTGTGGACTAAAATAGACTGATGCTGTTTATGATGGCGACTGTGCTATTCTTCCATGACCATTGTAAAGGTACATATTACCCAGAGCTATACATAAGTAGACTTGGGTATGGGTAATAGGTACTAGCGAAATATTCGCATTCGCAAAAAAATTACGCGAATAATGCGAATATTTTTATCTAATTATTTCGTTCACTTAAAGCAAGAAGTACTTATACTACATTCTAAAGTTGACCTTAATACCTAGATATCTAGGTACAAAAACATGCGACTCTAAAAATGATATATTTTAACTGAATGATGAATAAAACGTTATATTTCAGTATTTTTAGTTAATAAAACACAAATGATACGTATAATTAAACAAAACAGTCGTGGCGATTGCGAAGACGGTGACACCTAGTAGCTTTGGAGTCAAACTCATCGCTTAGTTTTGAATTTACTTCTGGGTTTTAGGTATTTGTATTTCTGGTAAAATGTCCCTAAATGTCACTGCTAAATACTTCTTTAACCAAAGATATCGACGCCAAAGGACCTATTCCTTGCGTTTCATTGCGCCTGTGCAATGTTTTTGTATTTTGAATGAATGTTTATTATTGTTTTCAACTTTATTGCACAATATTGCACATACGAAAGAGTATAAATGGCGGACTTAATGCCTTTGGGCATTTTATACCAGCTATGTATGACATGTATAGGTATGTATAATACCCAATATTCGCATTCGCATTCGCGAATATGAATCGCAAATATTCGCATTCGCATTCGCGAATATTCCAAAACCGATATTCGTTACATCGCTAATAGGTACTATAGGTACCTACTTATAAGTATCTGTGTCCCTACAATAGCGTATGTAACCTTCAATGAATTGCGGGAATGATATTGAATTCAATTGGAATCGGATACAACCTATAGGCAGTATACTTATGCAGTGAAACCACAGTCAACTTGTATATCTACACACGCCCGTCACGCCATAAATAGGTGAGCATAAGCTCTCTCGGTGCGTAGTTCTACTCGGATTACATTACAATAGTTTCCTGCTCCACCTTAAAAAACTGTTCATAATGACATGATGAACCAGTATAAATGTCATCTTTGCATACGCATACACCAACAGTTTGAGAATTCAGGTTATAGTGGATAGGAATAGCAGTCAAATCTCGTGAATAAGATTGCTTGCGCAGATAGGTCAACCCTATATACGCAGTCAAGGTCATAAATATACATACACTTGTTCACCTTATGTCAATGGCATAAGGGGAAAAATGTATACATAGTTATGCCCTTGACTGTATCTACAACACTTAATAGCAACTGTGCCAAGCATATCACATACCTATGTACAGTACAGAATACGGTGAAAATGCATCATTTTGTGTCAGTGCCAGGCGAAAAGGTCTTAGTAGGTCATTTATTCAGACTTAATTGTTACCATCAAGCCATCACTCCTGTTACCATTACTATAATCAATAACACGTTATGCGAAAAACGATCAACTCCGATTTTTTGACAATGCAAAGAGACAAAACTCAAAAATAAAATTGTAGTTGATCGCTTTCTGTAAAAGTATGGTAAATTATACCAAAGTTAACAATTAGTACCTTGATACTCTCGCCATCGGGCCCCAATTTCACGACATTGACAAGTGCTACAATTGTAAATTTACTGTTTCTCCAATATGGGGCGTCTATATGCTACAGTTGCCGCTTACCATCGGAAGGGCCGTGCGTTTGTTTGCCACCAACATAAAATGGAGTGCAGGAACTTTAATAAATTAGCAGTAAATAACTTCTTTTTTGCGGAGCAAAATTACAATTGTCACAAAAAACACAACAATTGTAGCGAAATTCCGACATAAATGCCAAACCTCATGTCACGATTGAATGAGAATTGTACTAAACCTTGCGACAATTGTCCCGGGTTTCGGAAAAAAAAGAAGGTAGTTTATTAACGATATAATAACGTTATTGGTAATAATTTTATGTTGGTGGCAAACAAGTGGACCGTCCGATAGTAAGTGGTAGCCATAGCCTACGGAGGCCTGTGATGTCAGTAACAGTGATATTATACAATTGTCACACTTGTAATTATGGTGAAATAGGCCACAGACATATCGGAGCGGCGGCGGCGGTACTGTGAGCAGGGCCCATTTCTCGAAAGCTTGTAACTTGTAATACAAGCGGAAATCCTTAATCTAGTTAATAGTGTCAAAACGAGACTTCCACTTGTATTACAAGTTACAAGCTTTGGAGAAATGGGCCCCAGGCTGCTATTGTCATGGCGTTAGAGTGCATGTTCAGATATTTTTAATCACCATGACCGCCCGCTCTGATATGTATCTGGGTCGCGTTTTATAAAGTTACAATTTACAATTTCGCTGTTTGCCTCTCTTTCTAGCCAATATGTGCGTGCGTTAGAGAGGCAAACAGCGAAATTGTAAATTGTAACTTTATAAAACGCGACCCTGATAGCGAATGTGCACCGTTAATTTCGGGGTATTTTTGTCTGTCAGTCCAACGAAGGCTTCATGCATCGGTGCGACGAAGATAGGCCTACCACCGCGAATTTCCAGGATTTTTCTGTCACTCCAACGAAGCCATCATTAGAGTGAGAGAGACAAATCCACGAAATTTGCGAATTTCGAAGTTCGCGGTAGGGCCGCAGATCTCCGGCGATTATTATCCATGTACTCACCTACTTTCGTAATGAAATCTTTCACTACACTAAGGGCCTTTTTCCCAGAAAAATATTTTTTATATTTTATGGGTTATATTGGTGGTATCCTTGTGAGATGAGGTATAGCACGTAGGTGCTTTTTTGTATTTTATGGCCTGGTTTCAAGACCTTTAAGCCAAGCACTTAGGTGCAAAAGTGTCTCAATGTTACTATTTCAATTGTAGAAGACATTTACATAATGATTGCAGAATAAAAAAACTACTAAGTATGCCATTTAAAAATATTAATAATAGTACATTTCCTAACTAGTGCGGGAAACTTATTTTCGGCGAGGGTGAAAGTTGAAGGCCGAGTGAAACGAAGGCGAGAATCACCCGAGTTAAAAAAAAGTTTTTGTACGGGTAAGGGACGATTTTTTTGCGTCAAAAAGAGAAATTAACGCGCGCGAAGCGTGCGCAAAGTTCGTTTTTGCGGGGTTATTCCCACCCGTTACCACCAACTTGTTTTTTCCCCAATAAATAAAATAAAACTTGACACCAGTGGTAACAACTGGGATTTTTTCCCACCTGTTACCACCACAGGCGCGGATCCAGGGGGGGGGGGCAATGGGGGCACTTGCCCCCCCCTCACACTGGACTTTTCTATGCCTAGGTGGAGTTTTGTGTATAAAATACCTACTATCATGTCATAGGGCAGTGCCCCCCCCTCAACGAAGTCCTGGATCCGCGCCTGTACCACCAGAGTACTTGGTGGTAACTATGTACTGGGATTTTTTTTTCCACTAGTTACCACTAAAATACGTTCCCAGTAGTTACCACCAATGAGGGTTTTCGATAATTTTTCGGCGGCGGCGCTTCGTACGTACCTGGTCTCGACAACTGTCAGATTCATACTATTCATAGGCACTTGGGCCTAAAATATTGAAATTCTATTTTATTTGGAAGAGAATTGATTTTGTAATGGATTACGACTATTACACGGTCATCGATCTGAAGACGGAGCTATAAAACAGGCGCGCAAAGTCACTGGTATTAAAAATAATTACTTTAACTTTGTTAATTTCATGAGAATTGACTTGGAACTATTTTATTTATTTATTTTAGGTAACAATATGCCTAAAGTAATGGTTTTCAGAATAAATAAACCTATAAATATGTTGAAAATTAAATGCGCGTATTTATTTTGACAGCTCGTTAAACGGTCGGCTCAGTGCTGCCATCTCACCTCCCCATAGCGGCAGAAAAAATATCAAAAACCCTCATTAGTTTGGTGGTAACAGTTGGGAAAAAAAATCCCAGTTGTTAACAGTTGGGAATGACACTTTTTGCGTACTAGTTAGGAAAAATCATTTTTATTAAAAAATTAGAGCCCAATCTATACTAGGGCATTAGAAAAGCCTCAAATAGGTGTAGGAAAGGTTTTTAATTGCTCACTTCAAAGCAGATTTTTTTTGTCACCTATTACCTTTACTGAATACCAATTATAGTTACTGTTAAGAAAGGTTTTGGTTTTTCCCATAGCAGTGTTAATATAGGTGACAAGGATTTTATAGTAAGTCCAATCAAATTCACAACCAACCCAGCATAAAAGGTTGTGGAAATCGAAAAATAAGTGGGTACTAAGCTCCCTTGAGCAACACCAATTTGAGATACCATAGTGTGATGATGCTAACCTTACAGTACAGATTTTTTTTAGAAATCTATATTGAAACTCATAATAACAAGCTCGTTTTGACATTTTATTTATGTAAATTTGCAGATATAATTAATACAAATGGTCATGTAAATTGGGATCTATGATAAATAATAACTATAAGCTGGATCAGAGGACACCATATTATACATCCTTCCGAATATCTGTACTCCAGCCAGTGTTAAATTTAGATGACTCTTCAAAATATAAAAAGGCAGTCTCGGAGGTGTGGCTTTACAAATACTGTCTTATTCCCTAAAGTTTATATTATGAGATTTCTATTGTGATAGTGATAAAACACAAACTTAGACTATTACGTGAACATACTACCTGACAGGCTACAACAGGTGTTCCCAACCTTTTTGCCACAGGCTTTTATAACAAGAAAAGACCTTTCATGCCCCTTAGTAAAGCATTAGTCACCTCTTGCAAAGACACTAAAGAGGTCCTGGCACACAGGTTGGTAACTCCTGGGCTACAGTATGCATGCATGACATCACATTACACTCCTCACTTTCTAGGTGGATTTAGGTGCTGAACTATGTCAACTAATAAATTCCTAAGATTTATGTGACAAAACCTATATTGTCTACATGTCATACATCACAATTTTTCCTAAAGCTATCTGTACAGTTTGGGTAATATCTTGAGATATTAAAATGAATAATGCCAATGAGTTTGTTCAGACATGTCACCACTAATAAGCAGCCTGTATTATATACACAGCCACGTTTGAGGGACTTGTGTCTCAGCATTATCTCAATAGATGGATACAATTTAGTTTAACAAATTAGGAATTGCTAATTTAAATGTAGATACAAATTAAATTATTCACAAACAAATCTATAAATAAACTTTGATTTTAAAACACTGAATACTTGTAAGTCAACACTACTGATTTAATGAATGCTCAGGGATTCACTCAAGTAACAGAGAGTGAGCAAAATGAGTGCATACAATGATGTTACACAACTAAATACCAAAAAAACAAAAATTATGCACTCTGGCACATTACAATCTGGGCTATGTGTACACTTTCTTGACCCTCCTCTTTACTGGTTTATCAGTCTGCGACATCTCTTCCGTGTTTGGAGTAGAGTTGACAGATGGCTCTTTTTCTTTCTTTTCCTTTTTCTCTTTCTGTTCTGAATTAGCTATCTTCAACCAAGGGTGTTGAAGGCACTCATATGCAGTGGCACGCCTATTAGGATCAAAGTCTAGCATAGGCTTTAAAAAGTCAGCAAATTCCTCTGCATCGGTGTGGCTCCATTCATATTTCTCTGTGAGGACCGATACCAAGCCCCAGGGCTTTAGACCTGTTATATTTCTCAATTCTCCCTTCTTATTGAAGAACACTTTAGAATACTTCCCTGAAGCAGCAATGCGCTTGGGTATGTCTCCAAGCAACTCAATAATGTGTGCCAAATGGTCTTCATCTCTGCTGTAGCCATCACCCGAATGAGGCTCAAATAAATAATCTCCAGTGGCCAGTTCAAAGGCCATGCATGCTGTGCTCCATATATCTGCAGAGGTGCCATACCCTGCACTAAGCAGTACTTCTAGGGAACGATACTGCCGGGTTTGAATGTCTTCAGTGAAATGCCGGTGAACCCAGCAAGCATTTCCAAGATCAGCAATCTTGACTTCTAGATCACAGATTTCAAAAGCCGGGTCAGGTTGTTTGTCCAAAGACTTACCCTTAGTGGATTCTGAATTAAATGAAGGTGGGGTATCAGTCATGTCACCTTCTGACATGGGGGTTCCAACATCATCACCGCAACCAATTGGCTTACTTCTCACCTGTACTGCATCAGCATCAGTATCGAATGACTCATCATCTGCTTTTGGATAATCATTACACCCATTAAGGTTAGCTTCATTAAGATTTGAATCTGTTTCAGAGCGAGTAGTCTCAATGACACTAGCTTCCTCAGGTGTTTGTGGCGAGTCATCATTATCTTGAGACATTGGTGCAGATTCACTAACATCAACTTTTTTCTGCTCTTCCATTTCTTCTATTTGTTCCATTTGTTTTTTGAGAAGCATGGACTGGCGCTTAGCTTTCTTTTTTAATTTCTTCTTTTTATTCCTACTCATCTTACCCGTCACTACTTGTTCTTGGAATTCCTTTGGTGCAGTGCTAATAAGTGAGTGGGGTAATCTCAAACCCAAGGAATGTAACTCGGTAGCTTCAGCTGCTAGTTTTCGAATGTATGTTTCATCCACACACACCAAGACATTTTCAGGCTTTATATCAGTGTGAATTATCTTGCATTTAGTATGCAAATAATCCAAGCCTTCCAGCACTTGACGTATAATAGTCTTCACATTATCTCGAGGGATGCCTCTATAATTGGACTTCAAAATAAGTTTCAGTAAGTGGTGCCCTAGGACCTCAAACACCATACACACATGAGTGCCATTAACTCCCGTGATCTTGAAGTCGTTAAGCAGCTGCACGGTCTTGTTCCGCTTGGGATCCGCGGGGTCACTATCGCGAACGGACTTAAGTATTTTTATTTCGTCTAGGGCAGTTTCCGTAAAGTGGGGAGCCGATTTTACAACTTTCAATGCTACAAACCGCTTGTCGATAAGATCCCAACACAGCCATACTGTCGAGAAGTGGCCCCAGCCTAATTTTCTCGTAACGTGGTAGCGGTTGAGAAACAAGTCTCCGATTTTGACAGGATGGTATCCACCCTTACAGTAGTCGGCGCTGTCCTCTTGCTCCTCGTCGTCGCTGTCGTACTGCTCGTCTTCGTCCTCTTCAATCGTCTCGTTAGAGGAGCTGTGCGTGGGCTCCAGTCGATTCTGATTCTGGTTGCGCAGCCCGTTTCCTTGTCCTCCACCACCGTGCTCTTCCTCGCGATTTTTCTTTTTTCCTAATTTATGCCGCTTCTTTTTCGCCTGAATGGCGAGTACCCTTCTATTTACATCTGATTTAGAACTCATTTAGTAAATTAAAACACTTTCTGTAACGTCCGATAAATATAAAATTTATCTTTTCATCTCAATCTTTTTGTTTGAGTATGGCGGCCGGTCGTAGAACAAAATGCGCTCGAACACGAAACCCTTTCAATGTTGCTATATAATTGTGTGATAAGTTCAACAAGCACTCTCTACTTTTCTAGGGCGTATCTCAACAAAATGTGTAGGGTCTGATTGGCTAGTGGCTAACAACCGGCGAATGCTATTGGTCTCATCAAAGTACGTTCAAGTCGCACAAGTTACATTGAGCAAAAAATTATAATTTAATTCAAAGATTATCCCAAGGGCGGAGTAACAATAATGTTTATAAAATCTTCTACAGTCTAGAATGTCTAAATTACTTATAAACACAATTATAATTTATAATGTTAACATAGGAAGGTTATAGCGCCTGTACACATTGGTCCAATGTAGACCAATGTGCGATTCACGCGACTTGCAACTCGAATGGAGTCGATTTCCTAGAAATCGCAATCGCAGTGCAATCGTGTACGTCACGGCATGGATATAGGGTCACGGGACGGAAATAATTTCTTTTTTTTAAGCCGGAAGGTATTTTTGGGTCAACTAGCGTCACAGTAGAATAACGCTTCAAATCAAAAAAACGTAGGCGCATATTGTTGACCGCCCATATACCATTTGAATTTGCCGCCTTTTCTTAATGCCCACGATTGTCGGATATAGTATATCTCTGTCCAACAATCTCTGGTAGTAAAAAGCAGAAAAATTCAAATTATCTATGGAAAGCTAAAAAAAGTGCGCCCACTGAAATCTTACTTACTTTTTGGGCGGGAAATTCAAAAAATCTTGGCATAGTCACGCCTTTACGTTAAGTTAAGAGACTATTAAGAGTTTTGATACTAGAATTATACTTTTGCTTTTTTTGTGATTGTGCACACGAAACAAACTTCAGAGTCGCGTTTTATAAAGTTACAATTTACAATTTTGCCTCTCTTTCTAGTGCGTTAGAGAGGAAATCAGCGAAATTGTAAAATGTAACTTTATATGGAAGTAAATACTGAAATACTTCATCATCATCATCATATCAGCCGAAAGAGGTCCACTGCTGAACATAGGCCTCCCCCAAAGATTGCCACAATGACCGGTCCTGCGCCACCCGCATCCAGCGGACTCCTGCGACCTTCACCAGGTCATCGGTCCACCTTGTGGGGGGCCTACCCACGCTATGCCTTCCGGTACGTGGCCGCCACTCAAGAACCTTCCCGCCCCAACGGCCATCGGTTCTACGCGCAATGTGCCCCGCCCACTGCCACTTCAATTTTGCGATTCGGAGAGCTATTTCGGCTACTTTAGTTCTGCTGCGGATGGTACTGAAATACTTACATAGACAGTAACTATGAGTATGATACTACTACCCTAGCGGCGAACCTCGTCGTCAGGGATGGTGATATATGAGAACAGCTATTTACCACAAAGAGCGTCTACTCTAATTAAACATAGGACACTAACGGAAATGTGCACGAAGAGTTTCAGGTCGCTCGGTAGAGTTATCTATACATAGGAGTAGGGGCCGAGAAACCACTGATCGCAGGAATGAAAGATCAGAAATGATCAATATTCATATAATAGCTAGTTTAAAACAAAAATACTTAAAGACTAGTTTTTGCTGCCGGTTTGACTTTTCAGTTTGTTTTGACACTAACGAGGGAACCCTACTTCTTTAGAAAACAAGATATTTACAGGTATTAACATTACCCCACCTAATGTTATAGCTAAACCAGATACAATGAACGCTATAGTATATCCGAACTTCTCTTTCAAAATACCTGCCAAAGGTGTACTAATCAAACTTCCTATTCCTTGAAATAATAATAACATTCCTGTAGCATTTGTTAACTTACCTAGCCCGTATACCTTAACAAGCATCAATGCCCTGAGACTAATTACACAAGCTACGCAAAGACCGTAGAAACCACAGTAAAAGTACTGTACATATGTATTTAATGAAAAATTAGACAGTATAGTACTTAAGCCACCAATAAATAATCCAGTAGCAGACAATTTTATAGGACAAAATTTTGTAGCTAATAGACCAAAAATTAGTCTACCTAGACCATTAAATCCCCCCATTACACTTACAAATATACTACAATGTTTGGCGTCAATACCAGCCTCTAAATTTCTGAATTGTATGTACGAGAAAGGCACTAAAAAGCCTAAATAAATTAGGAAACCACTAGCACAAAAGAATGCAAAGGTTTTTGTTTTCAATAATTGGGGATCCAGCATCGTCGCAAGAACTCTACGAATCGCTGTAGTGAATACGCCACGACGCTCTTGTAAATCCTTTGCAGCAGCTGCTCTGGACACAGCCATCTGATACTCGAGGCCAGTTTTTTCATCCTCGGTAACTGCGGCTTTACTTTTTTGGTACTCGGGCAGCCGTTCTACCTTTCCATCATAAAATGCGTCATCCCTGTACATAGGACGGGATTCCGGCACATGTCTCTCCCAACAACAAAGTCGTCCCCAACAACTTTCTTTTTTAGGTTCTTTTTCTGACAGCATTATTCCACTCATTATTATGCTCGGTCTTTTGTCGTCCGTGGTTATGCAAGTTTTAGACATCATAGTTTTAACTTGTTCTAAGTGACGTTGGCTGATTCCACTTTTAGGGGTCAATGGAGTAATAGATAGTGTTCTTGACACACGTCTATCTGAAGGACCTGGCTGACTTATTAGCTCTGGAGGTTCGTCAATTTCATTCACCACATCTGCTGCTGTAGGAAATTGGCTATTCGTCAATAAACGTTCTGTTTTTGCTGGTTTATCGGCGTCGGATGCTGCCGTTTGAGGTGAAGCATCTGCATCTGCAGTTGTGTCTTCTATAATCATGCTTTTTACTACATGCAACGAGAGTAAAGGACGGAAAGTCATCGCAAGAAAATAGATGATTCCGAACATACCTGAATGAAACAATGTCACTGTACGCCAACCGGATATACTAACTAATTTCGTGTTTATTGGATACCAAGCCATGACACCAACAGCAGTGCCAAGTGTGGCTATTCCTATTGCTATAGAACGCTTTTTTTCGAAATAAAATCCCACTACTAGACCAGTCGACATGTTAATTAGAGCAAATCCTATACCACAAATAACTCCATAAAACAGAATAAGGCCAACAACATTGGCTAAAAAATAAGAAACGAATAATGAAAATGAACATAATATAGAACCAGCCATGGCACACGCTCTAAACCCAAATCGATTTATTAATGCAGAAACTAAGGGTCCTGCAATTAAATATAAAGCCAGAGCAATCGAGTTGATTAAAGCTACCATTGTCTCGGAAATTTTTAGGTTTGCGGTCATATCTGGTCGGATACTGCCAAATGTCAATGCTATGCCATCCATTATAAAAGTTACAAAAAAAGCAGCCGCAACAACAACCCAGCCCCAGCCTCCATCTTCAGGTACATGAACTTGTGCATGAATCTCCTCTACTCTTCCAATACTGACACGTTTACTTCCTCCACTAGCACCAATCGTATCATTCTTCTGACTATCATCTAGCTTTAATATACTTGGTTTCGGAGGCATTTTTCGGGTTACCTATTTAATAGTTGATGTTTGTTTAAACTTGTTTTAATTTGTTGCCTTTGTTTAGCTACTTAATTAGATTGATATCATTATGTTTACTAAAAATAAACATCAATGTGTGAATGTTTTGACTACTAACTGTCAAAAATTATCTCGGTAAACTACTCTCTTACCATAAACTTACTTTACCTTTGATCAACCCAAATAAAAAAAATGTCCTTGCTGCTCCAAGATCTATTACCGTATACATGTATACACCGCCCGTACCGCGAACTGGGCATTTTCGCGAGAAGAGATCCAAAAACTTATTTTTCTGAAACAGGTAAATTTTATGTTTTTCCTGCTCAGAATCACGAGCTCTTTCGATCCTACTAGAAGAAAAAAAGTGTCCCAACTTTTTGTTTCTATTACGCAACCGTTTTTCAAACACTTTGTACAGCGGTTATAAAGTGGAGAGCATGTAAAATGTATGAAAAATGTGGGACCATTTTTTTCTTGTACTTTTTTTCTCCTAGATTGAAAGAACTCGTTATTCTGAGTGGGAAAAACATTAAATTTACCTACCTTAAAAAAAATTTTTTTTGGATCTCTTCTCGTGAAAATGCCCAACTAGGAGATCCGCAAAATTTCAGGGATTTGTCTCTGTCACTCTAATGACGCTTTCGTTAATGTGACAAAGACCAATCTCCATTTCATTCCACATTTTTGTTAATTCGAAGTTCGCGATAGGGCCGCACATCCTAATCTCAGTTGGACGAATGTACGTAGATATTTGTTAGTAAGAGACAAACGCGCACGCGTAAACTTTAAAAATACTTCGTAGCTGTTAACTGGTCAATAGTTTGGTACACCATAGGTACATATACACCTAATTATGGTGTACCGAACTATTTGGCTAACTTCGCTGCTACCAGATATTTTACGCTGACTCTACTTACAGTCAAGGGTATAAAATAAATATATACATATATGTATACTATTTTAGACCTTATACTCCACATAAGAAACCAATTGTATAGATATTTATGCCCTTGATGACTGTACCGATACCGCCATAAAATATTTTCAGTAGGCTTAGCACATGACTGGTTGAACAGTATGTCGTCACGAGATACCTTATCCGTCCCTATTTTATTAATCTAGTTAGTAAAAGACGGGATCTCTATCACGCAGCGACATATACCGTAGCACCAATCATGTGCTAAGCTAAGTCCGATACTTGCAAAGTCATGGTGCTGCTACAGATCATCACCTTGCCACGCCGCAAGACACTCACCCTCAATCTAAGGCCACAGGCTTAGCACATGATTGGTGCGGTGCGACAGTATGTCGCCGCGAGACAGATCTCCGGTCCCTCATTAGCCATATTAACAAAAGAAGGACGGATAGACTATCTCGCGGCGAGATAATGTCGCGCCAATCATGTGCTAATCATGCCGAGTAGACGCTCGAGCGGATTGTCAATGTTAAAAAACGCAAACGTAAACGCGTGGGAGTACCCACACTGTTCAAATCCCTTGGACGCTCGACGTGCCACTGTACGCCCCGCTCGGGCCTTTTCACTCACGCGTGTCGGGAAATGCTAGGCAGCATAGAATAAATTTAATAAAAATAAAAAGTTTAATTACGAATATATTTTAAGTAATAAATGTACAAATTTACATCACAGACGCTTAAAATTACTTCTTGTTGATATTAGGTTGGTTAGGCTTTTCCGTTTTTTTCGATGGTGATGCGGGAATAGCTGCTGCGGCAGCTTCTTTCCTAGATATAACTCTTACAGGTATTAACATTAACCCGCCTAATGTAATAAATACTCCAGCGACATAAAAGGCGACAGAGTATCCAAAACGGTCTTTTAAAACGCCCGCTAATGGGGTGCTAACTAAGCTCCCTAATCCCTGAAATAATAATATCATTCCTGTAGCATTTGTTAACTTTTCGAGTCCGTAAAGTTTTACTAGCACCAAAGCTCGGAGGCTGGCTACAGAACTTACACAAAACCCATATATACTACAATATGCATATTGATAATACACGTTAAATGAAATATTCGACAACGCAGTCACAACACCTGCAGTACAACTTGCGATTGCGGATAATGTTATAGGACAAAATTTTGTAGCCATAAATCCTAAGGTTAATCTACCTATCGCATTACATCCCCCTATGGCACTTACAAATAAACCACAATATTGTGCATCAATGCCGGCGTGTAAATTTCTATCTTGGATGTATGAATAAGGTACTAAGAATCCTAAATATATTAGGAAACCACTGCTACAATAGAATTTAAAAGTTCTTAATCTCAGTAGTTTGGGGTCCATCATGGTGGCAAGAACTCTTCGGACCGCTGTGGTGAACACGCCACGATGCTCTTGTAAATCTTGTGCAGCGGCCGCTCGCGACACCGCTAGCTGATACTCAAGTCCAGTTTCTTGTTCAGCAACCACTGCGGCCTTGCTTTTTTGGTATTCAGGCAAATTTTCAATCTTTCCATCGTAAAATGCATCATCTCGGTACATGGGGCGAGACTCCGGCACGTGTTGCTCCCAATGACAAAGTCGACCCCAACAACTCACTTTCTTGGGTTCTTGTTCTGGAATAGTAACCTGAAGTTTCTGTTGTTTAACGTCAGCCGTTATGCTACTTTTAGATATCATCGATTTTACTTGTTGTAAATGACGTTTACTGATACCACCTTTTGGCGTCATTGCAGTGATTGTTAATTTGGAGACGGCCGGAGGTCCACCGGATGGTCCTGGCTGCGTTGAAAGAGTTTGAGGTTCGTCATTTTCTTGAACCACAGCAGCGGCTGTGGGAAAGTGGTCGTTCTTCACTGCAGCAAATAGGCGTTCTGCCGCTGTTGGCTTAGAGGCATCAGATTGCGCTGCCTTAGATGAAGCCGCTGCAGCCGCCACATTTGGCAAATAGGTCACTGTACGTGTAGGGTCGTCCGTATTATCTTGAGTTTTGACTACATGTAAGGCGAGCAACGGGCGGAAAGTCATTGAAAGAAAATAAACAATTCCGAACATCCCCGAATGAAGTAACGTCACCGAACGCCAACCGGATAGTTTGACTAAATTATTATTTATTGGGTACCAAAGCATGACACCAATACTAGAACCAACTGTAGATATTGCTATTGCTATAGACCGTTTCTTCTCGAAATAGAAGCCCACTACAAGTCCCGTAGACATGTTGATTAAAGAATAGCCCATACCAGTAAAAACTCCAGCGAACAAAATAAGAGCACCAAAACTAGCTAAGAAATAAGATATGAACAATGATAGCGAACACACTACAGCGCCTGTCATGGCACAAGCTCTAAACCCAAATCGATTTATCAAAGCAGAAACTAAGGGTCCTGCAATTAAATATAGAGCCAGAGCAATCGAATTGATTAAAGCTACCATCGTCTCGGGAATGTTGAGGTCTAAGGTCATATCGGGACGTATACTTCCAAATGTATATGCTATACCATCCATTATAAATGTTATTGTGAATGCTGCCGCAACGACCACCCAGCCCCAACCGCCTTCTTCGGGTACATGAACTTGAGCGTGAATCTCTGTCTCCTCAGTGCCTTCTACTGAGCCACGTCTGCTTATACTGCTTGCAACAATCGTAACACTTTTCTTGTTATCGTGTGCTTTTGTTGTGTTTGCTTTTGGAGGCATATTTGAAGCAGATTATAATTTTACAATGTCATAGAACAAATACATTTCTTGTACGCTATATGTCTGCGTTATATGACCACTGGCTATGTTTAATTAAGTAGTGTAATAATTATGTGAGTACTAAACATTGAATGCAAACAACTCCGTTCATAGCAAACCATCTGCAAACATCACTGTCAAAAGCTCTGTCAATTGATCTTCCTCCATAACCATAATAGAATATTCAGTAGGTAACCTATTCGGAATATTACATATACAGTGTGTGGCCTACAACCGGGGTGAAAATTTAAATGGTGCATTAACAAGCTAAGCAACAATCAATTCCACATAAGTATAGTCATTAAAAAAATATTTAATTTTTATTTTTGGCATTATTTTTTTCTTGGAAGTTTTGTTATAATGGGTTCTTTTACTGACTTAAAAGTTATTAATAACTTATCATTTTTGTAACATTGAAAGATGTACAAAAACTTTAAAAAAAACGTACCAAATTAGTGTAAAAATAAAACCAAAACAACTATTATGACTCAGTACCTGGGTCGCGTTTTATAAAGTTACAATTTACAATTTCGCTGTTTGCCTCTCTTTCTAGCCAATACGTGCGTGCGTTAGAGAGGCAAACAGCGAAATTGTAAATTGTAACTTTATAAAACGCGACCCTGGTATACTATCTTGATGTCTTGCGACTGACAAGCTACGATATCGTGATGGCGAGATCCAGTACTTCGGGTCCATAACTTTGAATAACAATATCTCCAAATTTATCAATTTTTAAACTTCGGGACCTTTACAGGATTATTGCTGATAGCCTAAGGAGTCACCCATTTCATGTTTCTCCCGTGTTCAAGGCCACACACTGTATATATTTTTTTCAATGTAACAATAAACATGAAATTCGACACGAGTGGCGATGTTTTAAACACGACCGATAGGGAGTGTTTTAAATCGACAGGAGTTACGAATTTCATGTTTTTTGTTACTTCGAAAAAAATATTTATATGTTTTTCGCACTTGTGTCCTAATGTACTATTTCCTAACTAGTGCGGAAAAGTAAACTTTGCGCACACTTCGCGTGCGTAAATTTCTCCTTTTAAGGCACTTTTTATGAAAAAAATCGTTCGATACACGTGTAAAAACTTCTTTTTAACTCGGGTGATTGTCTCGGGGTGTTTTTGCACTTGCATCGAAATGTACTATTATCGTCAAAGAATATAATACTCTAAAGATTATCGTCCATCTACATACACTTTAACAAACGAGATATAAAATGCTTTAAGTATAATTATAACAACTAACCAGTTCAATACAATCGCACTAACACATTTTTCTATGGAATGCTATTAAATCCTTCTTCCTTTTTTGGTTATATTTAATTTATCGAATTTAGTAGCCGCTATGTAAAAAACACGCTATACACCGTGATTTCTAATAACCCGAAAGATTTTAACAGTGTGTTCCTGACCACATTTAGAAACTATAATGTCGTATAAACTTTTCTGGATATCGCCTAGTTTCAGAGTTATTACCAATTAAAAAAAACATATTTTTTAATTGTAACTCGGTACAAAAGGTCTTTTTAACGGCGTTGGTGCCATTATGGAGAATAGTCTCACTAACCTCATTAATAGATGTCGAAAAGTGAGAAATAAAACCTTTTAAAAATGAGGTTTTTGTAAAAAAAAACCTTAACACTCATTGTAAGTGCTAGTTTCATGAATAACTTTTACTTTTTATGTTAAAATACATTCAAAAATTAAATAACAATTGAAAAAAAAAATAAAAAAAAAAAAATTTTTCGCCAAAAATGACAAAAGTCATATAATATTTTTTGTTTGTTTTTACATCAAAAATGCGTAGTTAAAATCTTTCGGGTTATTAGAGATCACGGTGTATAAAACGCACTAACACATTTTTCTATGGAATGCTATTACATCCTTCTTCCTTTCTTTGGTTATATTTAATTTATCGAGTTTCGGAGCCGCTATATAAAAAAACCAGTCGAATTGAGAACCTCCTCCTTTTATGAAGTCGGTTAAAAATTAATAATGTATAATGGAATAAATGAGCCGAAATCTGTTAATAAAATTACCTTAATTATATGCTAGTCCATATTTAAAATCGAAAGTTAGCTGTAAGCAATACATATCCAAGCGGATTGAAACATGTATAGGTACGTAAGTACCTACGTAATTAACTAATGACTCTAATGAGACACTTTTTGTTTATCTACATATATAAAAGGGGATGATGCTCTTTCTTATTAGTTCAAACATTATTGGGATCAAGTCACGGGGACACGAAAATTGATTTGTAATATTATTAAATTACAATATTTTTTTCAAAGTAACAAAAACTGATCAAAACTGAAGTGTTTAAAAAAATGTTCTTTGTCTATGACCAAGCTTGACTTGACGGCTTGGTCCGTTTGACTTGTCTTGTCAATAATGTCAATTTGAAGTTGTCTTCGGTTCGGTTAAGGATTTGGAGGGAAAAAGTGCTACTGTGTGATATATTATAATAATTCTTTGGTTTTAATTAAATTAAATTCCCAGAAAATCAATGTTAGGTGTTTAATAAGTGTTATTCCTATCTAATACGTATCATGTCTCAAACTACACTTACGGCCTTCTACAACAGTAGGAAGAGACCTGCAGCGGAAGACATAGCATCATCTAAACGTAAAATACCACATATTGAACGCGTCCTGGAAAGTGATTTAAAACCGAAAACAAGGAATATTTCATTGAAGAAATGTGAAACATCTGTCAAGGCTGGGATTAGTACTACAGAAACCAGCACCCAACCTTGCTCTGTGACGAAAAATGAACTGTTATCTGCCAAGATTTCATCACAAGTTCCCGAATTGGGACAAACAACTGCCGGTGATGCATTTGCCAGTAAAGTTAATGCATCTAATATTTCTAAAGTTAATCGTCCCTCCAAATCTGATACAGTAAGTTTGGCTCGTAAGGAGCTCAGCTTAGGAGATATCAGAAAGAAATTGTCGAGCAGTTCCCGGTTGGCGGAATTGAAGGCCTCAGCGGAACGGCTCAGTAAAGGCATCCAGCAGCTTAAAGATGATAGTGGAAAGCAAGGCAAACTCAGAGAATTCAAATCCATTGATGTGGAAGTACCATTAAGGTAAATTCAAATAAGTACATTTTAGATTTTATTATTTCAATGCTTAGTGTTATACAATAGAAGTTCAACCATTTCTTTTATTTCAGTCCAAGCAAAAGAGCAAGCAAGATTCAAAATGAGTTCATGTCTCCAAAGAAAGAAGCGTTATCTGGTACTATACAACAAAGGCCGTTAATATCGCCCCGAAAGGTGGTTGTTAGCCCTGTGAAGAGTCCTAGCAAGGTAATTTGGTTGTATACAAATCATCATACTTATAATTCTCATCCCAGATATGGTTAATTTAACTACATCAATTTTTTTGTCTGTTGCCCTAATTTGTAGGTTAGGTTTTGAAGAGTTCTCTATATATAGTTCATACTAATTTCTATAGCTTCCAATATAGGCATTTCTACTCTTAAATACATTGTTATGATAAATATTGTAAAACTCTGTTTTCAAATTATAGGGTCTATGATTTTTGAGAAACAGGTATGAATAGTGTTTTGCTATGTTTTAGGTACCAGCATACATCAGACATGCTGCCCTTGCCACCAGCTCTACCAGCCTGCCACTGCCGCACCACTACCGGTTCCTAGCAGAGCTGTTCAGAGGTATGGAGACTGTTGTTTCCCTTCTTTATAACAGAAATGAGAAAATAACCTTTGCTAAATTGAAGCCGTCTGTACAAGACATGCTTAAACGTAACTTCACAGAAAAACATCTTGCTCAAATCAAGCACTTAGTACCTGATTTCTACAATTATGATGTGCAAAAGATCAAGAATTTTGCGACCTCATCTCAAAAAGAGGCTTTTGAATTGATTATATCTCCTAATTTCCCAAATGATATTAAGGTAATGAACCCAAGTGTCCTTCTAGAAAGGCGTAGATACTTCTTTGATACCTTACTCCAAGTTGTGAAGAAACATCACGCTCAGTACTTGTTGAACCTTGATCCACCAATGGTTATTCCTGACAACAAGCTCACCCGCTGGCATCCTGAATTTGAAATTGAGAAGCTACCAGAAATTGAGTGTGCCAAGCTGCCTGAAATGCCTAATGCTGAAAAGTTCTCCACTGCTCAGGATGTCCTTTCTAAAGCTAGAGAATTATTCAAATGCAATACAAAAATGGAGAGAGCTTTAGAGAAACTTGCTCAGGCTAAAGCTAGGGGTCTTACTGACCAAGAAAAGGCTGCTACTGGTATTAAGGACCAACCAAAGACGCAGAATGCTAGCACACAGGCTAGTCAGCCTACAACAAGTGGCGTGACCATTCTGAATCCAGCATTAAGGAACCTGCCTGCTTCATTGCTTGAAAAAGTTAAAGCTAAGCAAGCAGCCAAAGCTTTGGAAGCCATGACCAGGTCATCGGAGCATGAGGAGAAGTACCTCATCTACAGTCGCCTTCCAGACTTGGCTAGAACCTTGAGAAACATATTTGTCACTGAGAGAAAGAATGTGCTAGCTCTTAACATTATACTATCCAAATTGGATAGTAGTTTTAAAAGCAATATCTCTTCAAAAGACTTGCAAAGAGACATAAAAGTACTTACAGAACAGGTTCCTGATTGGATTAAATTACATGACATTAGGAACACAACTTATTTGAAATTGGACAGAAATGCTGAGCTAAAGAACATCACCTCTAAACTGGAAGCATTGGCAGATAAGTATAAAAGTGATTAATTAGAAATATTTATTTGACATAGGAATAAATCCTTGAGACTGTTACGTAAGTAAATTTATTGTTAAGTATGACATCCTACATAATTTTTAAGTTAACTTCTATTTTACTATCAAAATTGCACTTTTCAGTAATTCTCATTGGGAAAACATAATTTGTATTGATTTCATGTTATACACTGTGTTGTAATGCAAGCCAGTAAACTAACAATTTGATCTGACATTTTGATTTCTCTCATAAGTAAAACTTTTGTGACATCAAAATTATGTTTTTGATGCTAGTTTGACATTGCAAAATTTTTGGACATGTATTTATTCTATCATATTTTCACCTAGTTAGGTACTACCTACTTATGAAATACTCATGAAATAGACATTTCGATTTTAAACAAATACACTTAATAACCTAATAGTAAAAATAACATTTAAAAAATGTTAATTCTTTTTTGTCATAACATAAGTAAATCATTGGACATATCTGTATTTTTGTTTATTTTATTATACATGTATATGTTTTTATCTAGAAATATGTTGCAATTGAATGTTCACATATTAGTATTTTAAGTTTTTAGTGATTACTGCTTCTTTTCTTACTGTGTGGTATTTTGTTTTACAAGAAAAATAAAAATGATGCCCTTATTCCTTACATTTTATTTTATATGCAACACTTATTTATAAACATTTTCAAAATTAATTACTCCACAGTAAGGAGATTGTAATTAGGTTTTTCTCCTCTTTTGTATGCTTCCAGGAACTTAGCCATGATATCCTTCGGCACGACGTACTGGCTAACAGCAGGGTCCTTGTACATGTTGTTAATGTATTCCAACTGAAAATAATGTCGCAAGTTTATTATTTATGTATGTCGACTTATGTAATGTCTTAGAATCAGCAGAAAAACAAATCGACATTTTTAGAACAACAGATAAACATTTGCTGTAACTTAAAAAACGTTAACGCCATTACGAAAACAAATAATGACAATTTTCGCACAATTAATTACTCAAATACGTGATTTTTAATGATAGGCTTAATTGCCTGTTTTTGTTTGTTTTTTTTATGTTAGGGAGATTGGAGGTGGACATTGCATGAGCCATTGAGCTTCCACTAAACCACCCCACGGCAGATGCAATCCATCTAATTATTGAACAAAAATCGTTACTTACAAGGAATTTGTATTCAGTCTCATCAATTTTGAGCACATCATATTGCTCTGAGAGAGGCACTATCCTCTCAAACCAGGGCCAGATCATGTAGTCCGCGAAGCCAGGCTCACTGCCGCCAAAGAACTTGCCCCCACTCTTCTTCAGCTCATCCTGAATGTACCTGAGGCACTTTCTGTATGCGTCTATGTTCTCTTCGGTAAATTGGTCTGGAGTTCGGACGATTTTAAATAGCGTTGAATGCAACTGAAAATATGCAATAGGTTCAAGAATTACTATTGTTGTCTTTATAACATATGTAGCCATAGTAGACACCCGAAGTTTCAAATTATAGGAGATAATGTGATAAAAATTCAAAATAAAATTGAGTAGCTATCTTATTTGGCAAATATTAATACTACAGCGTATTAAAATTGCTCTGGATTATAAAAATTACCACCCATCTTCACATCAAGTCACTTTGGGAAACGCTAAGCATGACTTCAGCAATGCTGGCCTATTATACTTATGTCTAATATATTATATACTTACTGGGGCCGATCCTTCAATAATAATTTTAGTTAGCGCCTTCTTGACGGGATCCTTTGGCAGCAGTGGCCGCTGGGTGTAGACCTCGTCCAAATATTCCGACGTCACCAAGCTCTCTGCGATGCAGACTCCATCTTGGATTTCCAGTGCAGGGACCTTGCCTGAAAAAACGGTGATTTTAGGAAGTTCTTACCGATTGGGGCTAATCGATTTCTTTTTCTCCAATGCGATAGCATTTAATTTTTGAGATTTGTACACCTATGGCTAGTATATTGCCTTTGGCAGTTTGAGCCAAGAACATTGTTCGTTGTATTTTGAAATAGTAAGTAGATACAAGTAGCTCTTCTGTCAATGCCTGATCTAAATATTTAATTATAAGTCATTGGGGATATTTGAACTCGCGAGCCTCGGGGCATTCCCTTGTCAGTCAAATTGAGGATTAAGATTGGTTACCGAAAAGGCTTTTGCTGGTGAGCCACTCCGGTTTGTCCACCAAGTCGATGTTGACGACTTCGTAGTCTATTTGTTTGGCGTTGAGGACGAGGATCGTGCGTTGTGCGTACGGGCAGTAACGCATGTTGTAGATGCGCAGCTTTCCATTGTAAGGCGGCAAGGGGTCCCCTGAAAATGATAGTATAGATTTATTTGCCATGTCTGCACTTATTAATGAAAAAGGGATACTTTTTCAAGTATTCCAAAGGGAACACTTATTGTTTTCAAGTCTACCATGTAGTTCGTGCATCTACTGATGATAAGCACATAAATAAATCGCCAGTTACCGCTAATAATAACGTTAATAGTTACATATTAGCTAAACCCTTAAATGGCTCCATTATGCTGATAATCTTCTGCATATTATTTTTTGAAATATATAGGTATTATTACTAAGAAACATATGATCACCATGTCACTGTCTCGTTTAGAAGTTTTAGAACGATTCGAATGCTTTGAATGTGCTTTTTCGAATTATAAGTAGTAGGTAGATACATACGTAAATGTCATTAGTATCAAAGTACCGTGTGGATCATTAGTTGGTACCGACTCGGCCCACTTATTTAGATTTAATACCTAATTGTTTACTCAGAATGTCTGCGCATTTGAAGGTGATTTAGGCTAATTATGATTCACAATGACACATGCACAAAACTGCATAATAAATAATTTAGTTCATTTGCTGACAATGTCAGTATTATGTGACAAACAAAGCCATATGTGACACGTATAAATTATTGATTACTTTACATAATCTTACGATACGTCACACGCCTAACCTACATTTCTGTAAGAAAAGTTCATCAACCTTAAAAGGCGGGAGTGGCGTGGCGGTGTAGGGCCGAGTGGTAAATCCCGATATCAAGTGTGTAACTCACCTTTTGCCAAATGTTTAGTGTCAAAGTTGATTTTCGCTGTTCCGGCCATAGCGCGGTACAGCGGTAACACGTATTTTAAGTTCTGAACGACTGGCACCAACACTCTCCAAGAAGCCAATGCCAATGCATGCATTATAAACAAAACTACGTCCACGAGCCACTGTTAACTTTCTACAATGTATTATCAACCAAAATAATATATTTAGCTAGTATCTTGCTTTTGCCATGTTGATAAAGTATTTATTGCGGGAGCTCAAATACTTTAGTAGAGATACAGTGACGTAATCGCACGACGCTCGGACGATAACAAAATTAGCATAAATTTGTGCTATGTCATGCATGTTCTAATAACCAGACAGGACTAATGACAATATTCAATTAAGTACCTAACTATCCATATATTTAACTTGACAGTCATTAAAACGCTACGTCTTGATCCAAATAAAATAAGATTGGAAAAACTAAACGGTGTATTACCTACAAGTATACTGCCCATTGCGACATTGCTCAAATACACACCTTCATTTAGCTCAAATTGTTTTTAAATATTATTGCAATTGAACAACTACAAAGAGTGAGATACTTTGTATTTAAAAGAAAAAAAAAATGCTCTAAAATATTTACTTAAACATCTTACCTTTTGTTAAATGCTTCTTGTTAAAATTCACATTAGGTGCCATAATGATTGTTTAAAAATAAACACTATTAAATCTATGAGCTCAGAACGTGGTTAGCCGTAAACTAAATGAAACAAAATCGAGTCCGTTATTTATTAGGTTGTACCAAAATATACTAACGATTGAATGACCAGGCAGTTTTTTATCACTGTTATGTTGTGTAGATACCTACCTCCACTTTTATTTTATCACTGAATACATAAGATACCATTTGTAGGTACTGTAGATTAGGAATCTAATCTATTTAATCCATGAGTTGGCGATCGAAAACTATGGTTTTTTTGACAAATCAAATGTTTTTATTAAAGGTTTCGATTCGAGCTATTTAATGTAGGAGTAGAACAGTTTCTAGTGTTCTACTCCTACATAAAATAGCTAAGTAGGACTAAGTATATAAAGGCTAGTCTTCCAAACTGGAATAAGTAAATTATGCGAAGAAAAATATATTTGTCAGCCTCTGTAGCCTAGTTGGTAGTGACCCTGCCTACGAAGCTGGAGGTTCCGGGTTCGAATCCCGGCGAGGGCATTCTTTGTGTATTTATTTATCACAAATGTTTGTTCCTTGGTCATGGCTGTGTAGTGTGTATGTATCTAAGTATCTATACGTATCTATCTATTATATATATCGTCGCCTGGTACCCACAACACAAGCCTTAATTGAGCTTACCGTGGGACTAGGTTGATTTGTGTAAGATGTCCCAAGATATTTATTTATTTAAAACAGACTTCCCACATTAATGTAAATAGTACCAGTATACCCAAGGGATAAACGAGCCCACGCGCGGGTTCATTGGCTTACCCTTATTATTCTGTATACTTACAGGGTGAGCCAATTTATTTAATGCCTATATATATTTCAAACAGAGCGTTTCACGGGAAAGAAAAATGCTTTTTGTGTGAGCAATTTTACAAAAAAACATCGATTTCCTAGGTTATTGTAGGATGTCTCTTCGGAGTTGAATACGAATTACGCCGGATAAGAAAGTGTTCATTTATTGAAATCTGGATCTAGAAGTCCGAAACGAGGCCACCCTGCAAATTTCTGTAGGCCATGGTAGATATGTAAAATTGGCTGTGTTGTACATACAAGTCATACAACACAGTAAATTTCTCCAAAAGGGCATAGATCTACGTGTTGGATGCATATCCGCTCGCAAGCCTCGAATGGCCGAGATTTATAGGGTTATGTCAAATCTTATTTATCAATAATATTTACAAGTGACCTAATAATTCTGACTTATCCTGTATAAGTCATGTGTAATCCTCGCGATAACATAGAAATAAAAAAAAATAGTCAGACTTCGTCAAAGACAACAATGGCTTTAATGGTTCTAAATGGTCTATACTTACTTCACCTTAAAGCTTTGCATCGGACTACCAATCACCCTGTATGTCCCCGAGGGTGTCCGAATGGGAGGAAGCCGGTATGCTAATTTTGGTCGCTGCAGCTGCTAGCTTTCACTGACTTTGAAGATATATTATAGTCTCCATGCACGTAGCGTCTCAAATAAAATAAGGGACCGTACCAGTCTCAAGGGTCATGCCGTCGGGTCTCTTGCCATCGTCACACGCGAAGCCAGTGTGCTTACCATGAGCTGCCGCTGCGTTATTATTATTATCTTACTTTCTATCCATCCCGTTTATACTCGCGTATTGGTGCGAGCGAGCCGTATAGAAAACAGTGCCGTGTGGTGACGGCAGTAGGCATACATTTGTCACCACCCAAACTTTTCCCGCCGACTAAGGGATTGAAGTATCACTGACCCATTTTTGTATAGAAGACTGGTGATGGGCTGTAACGTCATCATAGTGGACACGTAAAGGCCCAACCGAATCGTAGTGGGACAAGCGACATGATAGACCATGCTGTTCAAGGTTGTCCACAAAAGTTCCGCGGTATTGCGATGAATATTCTCACGTCTTAGTACCATTAAGTTGTTAGTTAGTGTTGATACCTATTCTTACATTCCTTACCGAGTATTTTATTTGACATTAAATGGAAACGAATGAAGACGGTATTCCTTATATTTTATTTTATATTTAACACTTTTATTACACAGTTAATTTTTAAAATTACTCTTCAGTAAGGACATTGTAATTAGGTTTTTCTCCTCTTCCGTAAGGTTCCAGGAACTGAATTAAGACATCCTTCGACAAGACGTACTGACTCACAGCTGGGTCTTTGAACATGTTGTTAATGTATTCCCACTGAAAACAATGTTATAAGTTTATTATTAATATCGACATTATTAACTGGTAAATACCGTAAAACCACATAGGGAACATACCCATACTACGTGACCTATTTAGGGGGGGAGGGGGTCCGTCAAAGTACCACTCTTGGTCACCAGGGGGAGTAGGGGGGGGTCTGGTACCTTGTCACGTGACTAGTATATGTGGAGATTATTTTGTAATAATAATGTAATTTAAATTGGACTTACACGCCACCGTTTTTCCCATCTCTACAGTTTTTTTTTTAATTAAAATAATAATTAAAATTTACTATTTAACCTTCATAGACTAAAAAATACTACGTGAAAACTAGGGGGGGGGGGGTTGCCTTGGCATATACTACGCTTGGTCACCAGGGGGAGGGGGAGGGGCTCCAAAAACGCATGTTCCCTAACTATAGTCCAAACGCTCCCGACAATGGTCCAAATCTTAATCACTCATCTTCCATTATATTGGCATTATACTGTTACTATATAAATTGTGCTATTCATAGGCAAAAACACCCTAATCGTTAAAAACAAACTTGGACAAAGCCAAAAAGAAGATTGGGACTTTTGACTGATGCTTATTTAGGAATTGATATTGTGAACCATAGTTGCATTATTGGACTATAGTTGGGCCGTTTTACGGTCTAAAAATCAGTAGGTAGGTACACCTACAAAACATTGATTATTTATAACTTGAAAAAACGTTTAGTACTATTTCGTAAACTAAATATCTATTCACGTAAAACCAATTACTAAATTACGTATTGTAATGAGAGATGTAATTACGTCGACGATATAACATTTTAACAAATGTGAATTGTTACTTACAAGCAATTTATATTCAGTCTCATCAATTTTCGCCGCATCAAACAGTTCAGAAAGAGGCACCATCCTCTCGAACCAGGGCCAGATCATGTAGTCAGCAAACCCAGGCTCAGAGCCACCCAGGAACTTGCCTCCACTCTTCTTCAGCTCATCCTGAATGTAGCTCAGGCATTTCTTATACGAATCTATATGCTCTTCGTTGATTTCGTCCGGAGTCCGCACGATTTTAAGCAGCAATGTATGTAACTAAAAACATGAAATAGGGCCACAAGTTATTATTGTTGTCTGAATAATTTGTTACAACATAGTAGTATGCCGAAATTGTGACAAGGAGTGCAGATGTTCTTCTTTGTTCCAAATATTTAAAAGGAATCTACCTAGCCATATAGGTACCAAGGTACCAACTATGTACATTTGTGTTCTGAGCGGTGAATATAAGAGGCAGCCAAATTCCTCCTTATGGCGCAAATATTTATTTATACTACTCATCTTCTTATAGACTTACAAAAGTAAAGGATTTACGATACCATTACAAAATCACTTACTGGTCCAGATCCTTCAACGATGATTTTAGCGAGTGCTTTCTTGACGGGATCCTTTGGCAGCAGTGGCCGCTGCGGATAGACCTCGTCCAAATATTCTGACGTCACCAAGCTCTCTGCGATGCAGACTCCATCTTGGATTTCCAATGCAGGGACCTTGCCTATAAAACGTTAAATATGAAGGCATGCTGGCATTTGAGCATACGGATCGTAATCCAGGCCAAAAAATTCTCGAGAGGATATGAATGATAGATATACGAGTATACCTATTCGTTATATAGTAAGGGTCACGGTCCATACAAAGTTGAGAAAAATTGTGCGCTGCGAGTTACAGTTTTGTAATTTTAACCAGAGCTAGAGGGTCTTAAAATAGTTGTTTTTAGATGTGGAGGGAAAACCTATTCCCCCCCTGAGCGCGGGGGGAGGGGGGTGAATATGCATGCGGAAGGGTTGCGTTTAATATTTTTTTACTAATTAATAAGGCCTACTATGCATTGTTTGGTATCATTTTCATGTAAAACGGACCTGCAAAATTAATTTTTTATCATAAACATGAGCAATTTCATATAAAAATGTAGATTTTTTGGAGTAAAAGTAAAAAAGTAACCGTTTTTATTTTAATTTAAGCGTCATCTAAGTATTAAAAAACAAACTAATCCAATTAAAAAAAATTGTGTAAGATAGCATATTTATTGCAGTTTTTAAAAATATACACATTTTATAGTATTTCATACAAAAATTCACTGAAAAAAAAAATTACCTGACGCGCACCTCCAACAAAAACCTCCGCGTAATCTCAATAAAGAGACTTTTGTGCCGGCAACTGCTCATAGATTATACATATTTTTGTACTTGCATATTATTGTTCATATTACAATTTTAAATATTTATTGATATGAAAAGTAAATTTAATATTTTCTGATCTTCTTTTTTTAAATAACCTAAGATTATTAAGAATTTTATTTGATCCGATTCTATTTTTAGAATTTATCGATTATTGTTTACCGCGTGTATATTATATATCTGGTCTATCTGATCACATGTATGATATATAGTATCTGATTATATGAATCGGAATGGGTAATCATTTTTACAAGTGTCATTAGGTAATGATCTCATTACCAAAGACGATAAAGGTAATTTTCACTAACCGGGACTAAACAACTAACCCAGTTCACCCACGTTAAAAGTTTATATCATATGGGATTTGAAAATCAATTGTTAAACGTTTACTTCATAAATCATCATTATTACCATATCAGCCGAAAGACGTCCAGTGCTGAACATAGGCCTCCCCCAAAGATTGCTACAATGACCGGTCCTGCGCCACTCGCATCCAGCGTACTCCTGAGACATTTACTGTCCACCTTGTGGGGGGCCTACCCACGCTGTGCCTTCAACCTGCGAGGCCGCCGCATTGGCCATCGGTTCTACGTGCAATGTGCCCCGCCCACTGCCACTTTAGTTTAGTGATTCGGAGAGCTATGGAGCTATACTTTGGTTCTGCTGCGGATCGTCTCATTTCTAATACGACCTCGCAGAGAGACTCCCACCATAGCCCTCTCCATTGCCCTGTGGGTCACTTTAAGCTTTCTTCTAAGCGACAACGTTTCAGTACCGTATGTCATCATCATCACTCTTTTAAATCTTTGATCATTGTGTGTTGCCACACTGATCAAATACTTTTGTCTTCAAGAACTGCGGAATATTGGACGAAAAGATGTGTCGTTGCTTCCCAAACGCTGCCCAACCTAGTCGGATTCGATGATTGACCTCTTACTCAAAGTTGGACCTACCTAACTGGGTAGCTTGTCCTAGGTATATTATAGTCGTCCACACCTTCGAGTTTAGTCTCCGATTGTAACGGGAGTTTTCGTCTTATCCATGTTCATACTGAGGTCAGCGAGCATCGTACTGAAATCTTCCAAGGTCTCAGCCAAGACCACCGTATCATCAGCGAATCGAAGGTGAGTGAGGTACTCGCTGTTTGTGTTGATACTCACCTTTTCCAGTCCAGTCTTAAAGACATCTTCCTGTGCAGCGGTAAACAGGTTAGGGGAGATGACACTTCCTTGCCTGACTCCCCGCTGCAGTATAATATGCTTCAAGCTCTGGTCTTGGAGTCGGATTGACATAGTGGCGCTTTCGTATAAACACCTCAACATTTCGAAATAGCGGTAGTCTACTTGGTATCGTTAAAGAGACTGTAGTACGGCCAGAGTTTCGATCAAATCGAAGGCCTTGGGGGTTACCATGACGTACTATTGCGATTCAGTTTAGGTTCTGGGAAAGGGGCAGTGATACACGACTCGTATAGCCTTGTCCCTTTCTCTCGACCTAAATTAAGCCGCATTAGTACGTGATGGAAACCCCCCTTATCGTAGTCCACAAACGCTAAACGCTAAACAGAGGGGCAGGTTTTACCTATTCCTCGGTCTTCTGTATAACATTTATTTAGGAAACGCCAATTCGGAAACCGGCTTGTTCGGGAGGCTGGAAGTCATCAAGCCTGCATGCAAGACGATTTGTAATGACTCTTGAAAACATCTTATAAATATGGCTCGGAAGTGAGATGGATCGGTAGTTCTTCAATAAGGCGTTGTCACCTTTTTTCAAGAACAGTACCACCACTCTTCTGTTCCATGCCTAAGGCGCTCTCCCTTCCGGAGTTGAACAACTTCTGAAGGGCCATAAGGATTGGTTTACCACCTGGCTTCAGATGCTCAGCTATAATTCCGTCTTCCCCAGACGCCCTGTTATTTTTGAGCTGTTCAAGAGCCATTCTAATATCACATAGGCTGATGTCTCGGATATCCTCTGTATAGTGCCGGGTCAGTCACTTACTTCATAAGAAATTTATCAATTATCAAATTCCGTGTGAAATAAATGTTTAACCCGGGGTGCTTGGTTAACCCAGGTTGATGTAATTTGCCCTAACAGAGATTATGGAGTATTTTGTTTACGCAAATTCCCGCAGTAGAAACGTATTGTCAACAATAAGTCAAAGCAACGTCCCTTTTTTATTCGAGGTACGCGACAGGTGCAATTTTTTTACAACTTATTTTTGCATGGAAAGTTCCAAAAAGTATATATTTTTAGAAACTACAATAAATATGCTATCTTGTAGTATTTTTTTTATTTTCATATATTTATTTGGTAGTACTTATATAACGCAACAATCAAAATAAAAACGGTGATTATTTTACCTTTATACCAATAATTATTTTTTTATTTATGAAAATCCTCATGTTTATTATCAAAAATGAATTCCCCGTGTCTGTTTTACATGAAAATGATACCAAACAATGAATAGTAGGCCTAAATATTAGACGAAAAAATTTTAAACATAACCCTTCCGTTTGCACATTCACCCCCCTCTCCCCTCGTTCAGGGGGGAATTGGTTTTCCCTCCACATCTAAAAATATTTATTTTTACACCCTCTAGCTCTGGTAAAATTACAAAACTGTAACTCACAGCGCACAATTTTTTCCATTTGGACCTTTACTAATAATTTTGTTTATTTCCGATCGATAGAAAATTTCCTAAGAATGTTTTTTTTTTTAATTTTTGCATATCGACAAAGACACACGATCGATAAAATTACTTTTGAATTTTTGATTGCGTACCTATACAGTAAAGGAAATGTATTTGTGTACCTTTTTGACCTTTATTGTCAGTGACAAGAGCGAAGAAGGTACGTGAATCGATTTCCTTGACTGTATCTAAACGTTCGTGATTAAACTTTGAAACACTACGTAAGTAGCTCGTTCATATGTATATCTATCAATGCGTTAATATTGGTTACCGAAAAGGCTTTTGCTGGTGAGCCACTCCGGTTTGTCCACCAAGTCGATGTTGACGACTTCGTAGTCTATTTGCTTGGCGTTAAGGACGAGAATCGTGCGGTGTGCGAACGGGCAGAAACGCATGTTGTAGATTCGCAGCTTTCCATTGAACGGCGGCAACGGGTCCCCTGAAAATGATTATTACAAGTTAAGGGTTATTCCGAAAAGGCATACGATTTTAAGGCTCATTATGAAGTTATATGCGTCATATAATAACCGGGTTATTCCCACCTGTTACCACCAACTTAACACCAGTGGTAACAACTGGGAATTTTTTTCCCACCTGTTACCACCAGAGTACTTGGTGGTAACTACTGGGAATTCTTTTTCCCACTAGTTACCACTAAAATATTTGGT
>JALPQI010010625.1:0-47732 GCA_025490895.1 Thaumatotibia leucotreta
AAAAGTAAAAGTCTCTCACCCAGAGTCGATCGTGAAAGTGCGGTGAACTAGGTCAGGTTGGGAAACGGAGCGAGTGCCTTTGACGACGGCTGTCAGGCTGTCAGATAATTGCTAATTAAATTGTGCATTAAATGATTAGCTACGTAATAAAAAAAACCTAAATAATCATAATTAAAGAAGTAAATGTGTCTCAGCCAACGTCAATCGTGGAAGTAACGCGAACCGGGTCAGCGAGGAGAACAAAGCGAGTGCGTTTGACGATGGCTGCCAGAAAAACGTTTTGTGTTTGAGGTGTTTGCTAAATATTGGTAATAGTCAGTTAAATATTTTTCAATTTTATACAGGATGACTTCAAATTGATGATACAAAATAATTAAACATGCATCTATTAATGGTTTTAAACAACTTTTAATATGGGACGTAAGATGAAAACTCAAGAAAAAATCGAGACTTCCATTGAAATGTGGTAATATAAGTTAACTAAAATGTATGGAGGAGTCGATTTTTTTCTTGAATTTTCATATTTTGACCCAAAGTAAAAGTTGTTTAAAACCAATAATAGATTCAGGTTTTATTATTTTGAATTCACCCTGTATAACCAAAAAAAATACTTTCCCTAGTGAATCATAATATGAAAGTAAAAGTATCTCAGCCAGAATCAATCGTAGAAGTGCCGCGAATGAGGTCAACTCGGGGAAATGAGTGAGCGCGATACCTGTCAGGCAGTTTTGTGTTTGAGATAATTGCTAATTAAAATAGTCTGTTAAATATTTGCCTACTTTACCTACTTAGCAATAAATACTTCATTTGACAACGTTCATAATACTGGACATGGTTTTTACCCACTTTAAGTATTGTTTTTTCGAACCGGAATTATTAATACTATTGAGTGTTAGTCCGATAAATAGGTAGTTGATTAAGTAGTTATGTATTTAATATATGAACACAGGTACCTACTTGATTTTCCTTGATTGATCGCAATAAAACACCAAAATGTTCACTGTCACGAGAATAATATTTAGGATGTTATACCTACAAGTATATAAATTTTTTTCATACTCACAAATCGTCATTAAATTTCCACGCCAATACAGCTATTCTAGTAAGACCTAAAACGTTAATCTCCGCGAATTTACCGCGTGTCAAAATGGCGCCTAACGTCAAAATGGCGGCCACGTCAAAATGGCGGCTAAGTCAAGCAGTCTCAACTGAGTTGTGAGCGCCTTCATTTAACTTACTCAAAGTGGAACCATTGTTAAGTGAATTATTGATTCAAGTTTCCTTCAAAATGTGCATATAATAGTTACATTATTGGAAAAAATTGTTCATAATGTCACTTAGAGAACCATTGCGCTAGATGTTCCTGAAAATTATCAAAATAAAAGCTATAATTTATAATTAAAATAAATGACGTGATGGTTTAGGTGTTTATTATAAGATTATTTTCTTTAACGTGTAGTACAGTCGGTCGACTGCATTAATATATAGACACATTTGTAAGGGATCAGTATGGAGAAGTGTATATATATTAATGCCTTTGACTGTACCTATTTATATTACATGTATATCATCATGTTACTTATATGACTGTATCTTGAATGAATTGTATCAATATAAGTTTAAAGTCACTAACTCGGACATAAAAATCTTATGAAACGAAACACAGTATTTTATTTATAGTAACTACTCACTCTAAAGAATAAATACCGCAATATTTTCATCCGCTCTGTCATTACCTGAAAAAAATAAAACAAAATATTGTAGATATCACAAGTTTTAATAAACCTTATACTTGCTCGGTCGATACTTAAAAGGGAAATTAGGTTATCATATTCCAGTGAACTAGTGTTACCAAGAAACATGAACGCTTACGTAATTTACTTTCTGTTCGTCCTGCTTGTACTTACTCGGATATTGAAACGAGGGTAAGAGATAGAAAGTAAGTCACGCATTCGACACAGTCACGCCGTCAGCTCATAGTAGAGGCAGAGGCAAATTCACTGAACCAAAAAACTGTTAAGAGCGTTCCAAGAGATGACAAGGCCTCATTTTCTGTATTTACATTAATAATTCGAATATTTTATTGAAATGGGTATTGTAATAGGTAAAATAATATTCATTAACAGAGGAGAACTTTAATGAACACTTTAGACCATGATGAATAAAATACTTATTTTATTAAGAATCTGTTGAACATCTTTGAAATGTAACAACGGTTAGACAATTGTATACCTTATTAGTAAATACCTGTAATTCATACCCAAATTACCCAAGCACATTATACTCAATTTTAAGCACTTAATTTACATTTTTGCTTTTGTTTAGCTAATTTTTAATAAAGAGGCTCGGCAGGTCAGGCTCAACCTAGTGTCAGGGTCACTGCAAATAATATGTTGTACAATGTGTGTTTCTGAAAATAAATAAGTATATATTATATTTTTTTTATTTTAATTTTACTTACATAAAGTTAAATAGGTTTACAGACAATTGAATTTAAACTTCCGTAAGATGTACCACCCGGATAGCCACTTACCACCGTCTTACCCGTTAACCTGTCGCTAAATAGCAGTGTTTGCACTGCTGTGTTTCGGTTTGGGAGTAAGATTACACCGGTGCAATTACTGGCATATATAGAGACAATCCATCTATGTCCGCAGGGTAGGCAGCGCATAGGCGATTTTCATATTCATATTCATATTCATTTATTCATAAAATTAAAAATTTTACATGTCATAAATCTTCTTCTACCTAGCGTTATCCCGGCCTTTGCCAGGGTCCGCTTTCCTGCTACATTTCCTCCACTTTACGCGATCCTGGGCATCTTCTACTGTAAGCCCATTCACACTCATGTCAGCCTTCACGACATCTAGCCATCGCTTCTTTGGTCTGCCGCGGGGTCGGGGACCGTCAAGGGCTAGGTTAAGGCATATGTTTCCCACGTAATCAGGTGGCCTACGACAAACGTGACCAAACCACCGAAGACGGCATTCTTGAAGCTTCTCCGCTACGTCACGGACTCCGAGGCTACCACGGATGTACTCGTTCCGAATGCGGTCAGCACGCGTAACGCCGCACATCCATCGCAGCATCTTCATCTCTGTAACGCGAAGCTCCTGAACGTGCCTTCCGAGAACCGGCCACGCCTCGGCGCCATAGATTAGGACTGGGCGGATAATGCACTTATACACTAGTCCTTTGAGTCTAAGTGGTATTCTGCGATCGCAGATGACTCCTGTAGCCTCCCGCCATTTAGACCAAGCTGCGCTAATTCGGGCTTTAATGTCGTGGTCAATGGTCCCGGACTCGTGCAGTATTGATCCCAGGTACTTGAACTTGTCTGTTTTCAGGGCAAGTTCATTCCCTATGTTGATGGGACTGGGATCTGTACTTCCGCAGGCCATGTATTCGGTCTTCGTGACATTTAGTTTCAGACCTCCGTTCTCAAGCGAGCCCTTCCACCGGTTCACTTTCCGCTCCAACGCCTGTTTGTCCTCATCTGTCAATGCGATGTCATCTGCGTACATAAGCAACCACGGCGGAGGATCTTGTATCTCCGCCGTGACGACATCAAGTACCACACTAAACAGAAAAGGGCTTAGGGCGGAGCCCTGGTGAACACCGACTGTGATGGGGAAGGGTTTCGTGTCGCCAACGGAGGTCCTTACCAAAGAAACCGAATCACGGTACATGTCCCGGATAATGTCAATATAGATCTGTGGCACGTTCTTAACCTTCAATGCCCACCAGATCATCACATTTACATGTCATAAATAATAAAGTAAAATTAGTATGTCAATTAATTTACAGTTTACATTAAAATTAAACATTATTATACATGTTATTTAAAAATTAAAATAAAAAAGAAAATAAACATTAAATTACATAAAATTAAATCGAATTAAATTAAATTATAATTTTCATATTCATGCATGTCATAAAATGCTTGATCAGTAAGCCATTTTCTTAATTTTTTATTAAATGCTATGTCATCTGTCATTGTTTTTAAACTGTCGGGTAGTTTATTATAGACACCTGGCCCTGCAACAGATATGGTTTTTCCTGACTTTGCAAGTCGGCAACATGTCGTGGCTAGCATATTTTTATTTTTCTCTGCAATGCGTATGCTATTGAAGGTTTTTGTTGGGAATTGTTGCATATTATTCCTTACGTATTTAATTGTGTAGTACAGGTATTGTGATGTGAGTGTCATAATGTTGTTATGTGTGAAGAGTTGCTTGGCTGGGGTTCCGTGTGGAACATATGAGATGATACGCACTGCGCGCTTCTGAAGCAGGAACACACGCTGCCATTCCGCTGCTGTGGCCCAGAATTCGATACCGTAACACATCACTGAGTGAAACAATGAGAAGTAACACGACCTCAGCTGCTGACGAGGCAAGATACGAGCTAACCTACTCAACGCAAAGCATGCGCCTGATAACTTGCCACATACCACATCGATGTGTATATCCCATTTCAGGGTAGAATCCAAGGTCACGCCTAGGAACCTGGTGGAATTGACCAGAGGCAGAAAATCATCGCCAACGCTAACATTAAGTGGACGTGGAGGTCTACCACCAAGGATTATATGCATCACCTGCGTTTTCTGTAAATTTAAAACTAAACCGTTTGCAGAAAACCAACCCTGCAGCCTGGAAACCTCGGATGCGATTTTGTTTTCAAGCGACGCAATTAATTTGGCTGTTATGATAACACTGGCATCATCTGCAAACATGAACATTTCGCCATTTACCATCTTAGGAAGTTCGTTTACCTGGATCAGGAAACACAAATTAGCCAAAGATGAACCCTGCGGTACGCCGATATCAATGCTGCCGCTGTCTGATACAGTTGTCCCATTGTTTTCTGATCGCTATATTCATGGGCCTCAGTTCCTGCTTTCCATCTGGTGGGATGAGAGCTCAGGGTGCTTAACCAAGTTGCCAAGCGCTAGCGCTTAGTAGCGTATCGTAGTTTCCCTTTCTGTCACTCTGCCTTTCGTTTACGATTGACGATTAATCCTTAGCGACTGGCAACTTGTCTAAGCATTCAGTTGTCTACCATCACATAAATTTTATGTCCGATATATCTGATGACGGCTGTCATGAGTATTGATACCGTGTGAAACAGTAACATAAGAGATCGGCATAAAACAAATTGGTTCTATTCGTTGTAAATAATAAAACACGGGTCGAACGAATGACCGGTCCGTACGTGTATGGCAAGACAAATGGCATCGCAGCAATGTGAAAACACTTGAGTGTATTCTAAGTATACTTTTATATTTAAGAGTAAAATAGTGAAGAGAAATAATGGGACGCAGTTAAGAAAAGGATCCAGTCCACAAAAATCTGTCAATTAAATTTGGGTGCATCAACTTGTTTCTGTCCGTTATTGCGATAGTTATGGTCAGGTGACCGACTCAGGTAGGTAAGTTATGCTGGTTGGTGCAAACTTATGCAAATTAAACTATGCAAGCATTATTCTGGTGTTAATAAGGGACCCTTTCCTTAATAGACCACCAAACATTGAGTACATGCAAGTTATATTCAAGTAGCATAATTTTGCATAAAACGAGCGTGACTCAGGGGACCGTAACCATAACAATAATAGACAAAAAAAGATGTGTCACCAAATTTTTTATTTTTCAAAATTTAAATCTTTTCCGTTTAACTACGAGTATATCATTAATAAATGAAGGCCAAACCATGAATTCCCGATACCAGTGCGGATTTGGAAAGCAGAATAGGTCCCCTAGGAGGTTTTTGGAAGTTTCAGAAGGGGCGATCAAAACTGGTAAAAAATAAGGCACGTGCTTGGTATGTTTCCGTGGTTGACATATTTCGATCCATTAAGAGGATTCTCATCAACCGTTTCGCTAACTGATATGTTTAGTATAGGTCGAGAAATATTATTTGAACGACTGTTATCTTACTCATGACCTTTTGTTTTGAGTTAACACTTACTAGACAATCAGCAGTCGAGCACTTTTCTATTGTTAATGACGCAAAACAAAAGGTCGTAATTGAGATAAGAGTCGGTCAAATGATATTTCCCGAACTATAACATTAGGTTAGTTTTAACCATTAATGAAGAAGAAATATGAAATATTCTAAACTTTTGGCGTCCAAACTGTTCATAGGCAATAAAGGCATGTTTGAATCCGATGCGATTGAAAAAACAAAACAACATTCTAAAATATTCCACCATTTTGTTTTTTTGTGGCAGGGCTCTTGAGACCCGAGAGTCAGTATTTCCGTTTCCTCATTAAACCTAATTTGAGATGAAAGATAGTCTGTCATCAAACGAAAATATTGGGCGCTTTAGTAACCGTACCGGAAATAATAAACGTACTATTTATAAAGGTGCTATTTGTCATTTAAGTTCTTCAAATGGGTATTACTTTTAGAATTTTTAGGCAGGAGACTTAATACTTGTAGACGGATATTAATTTAAACTTTCACGATTTTCACTCATATTTTAAAGACAAACGGGTCTTAATCGCGAAAACCCGCGCAGCTCGAAGGTGTTGATACATTTTCTCGCCAGTCTGCCTGCGACCACGGGTGTAACGTCATGCCCGAAAAGTCATAATATTAAGACCCGTTTGTCTTTAAAATAGGAGACTTAATGCCTGGAACAATTGACCCTCGAAAGTAGTAAAGGCGAATAGTGTTAACCAATTCAAAAATAGACTTCCCAAATTATCAAAAACAATATGACCTGCGCTAAGTGAACTATGATTTAGACGTATCAGCAACAGCTGCCTGTCAAAAATTAAATATAATACATATTCAATTTATTTTTATTTAGACAATCTAATTTTCTTGCGTGTAATAGAGAACGCATGAAATACGAGACTTTAAACAAAATGATCTGGAAAAATTGTGCGTTCTAGCCTCCTTCCTCGCCATTGTATAGAACAGGACATTGGCTTTAAAAAAAATGGAAAAAAGTGGATGGAAAAATATGTGCATTGCGAGCCACATTGCCAATTTAAAGTTTAATGAGTAGAAAAAGCATGAGATTTTCATAAAACTGTTGCAGAAGATCGAAATCACAATCATAAGTATTACATTGTCGTAGCGCTTCTACGAAGACTTACGCTACGATATATTGTGGATTGTGGGACTACGACGTAGCACATATTATGATACTTGGCGGTGAATATGTGGCCCAAATTACTCTGTACACATAAATTTCCAGTTGCCAGCCGTGCACCAATGGTTGGCCATATAATTATGAGTTAAAAAATGTGTATGCCAAAAATATGTAATACTTTTCTCACACGCAAAATACATAGACAGAGGCTGAATGACGGTTCCCCTATCCGGGTTCCCTAGGCTGTATTACGCTATCTACTACATAATTTTATTTCCACTATTACAAGATACACAACATAACAGATTGTAAAAAAAATCTTTCAATAATCATTTTTATCAAGGTGGTTTCTAATTTTTAATACTCATTATGCATAATGATTGCCTATCAGTTTTTCATTATAAGAATATAACTGTTTTTGTTATCAGTATAATTAAATACATCAAATGATTTGAAAATATATTCTAATAACTATGTAACATTGTTTGATGTGTTCCGAGTAATTGTAACTTAATAATTAATAGCCACAAATTAATTTGTATTATCGTTGGTGTGCCTAATTAATCAGAAATTAATTGATGTCTAGCAACTATTAAAACAAATACAGAGTGTATTATTGTAATAGCCTGTAAACAGCTGTAATAGTTAGAGAAGCCCCTAAAACATGTAATAAAAAAACGGACTAACTTTTTTCCATACAAATAATTCAGCATGCAATGCAAGTTACAATTCCTAAATTTTTAACCACATAAAAAACGTCCAGTCAAAAAATGTAATGTTGCCAATTACGTATGAGCTTTACTCATTCAGGATTTTGTTTTAGTAATTCAACTTTCTATACCAGTACCATGAGATGGCGCTACGTTGTTAACGCGCGTTTACTTTCTATCCATCCCGCTCGTACGGTCGGCTCTTATAATATGTATACGATTTTGATCCTTATGCCTTTGACATACGTTCCGAAATGTATACCTACATATTATTTAACGTGACTGCACTCGCGTATTGGAGCGAGCGAGCCAATTTTGCATGGTACGGCTACAGAAAGTTGAATTCCTAAACTATTCACTCTACGAACAAATAAAACATGGAAGCCGCACGCTATACTAAATTGCATTTAAAAACGGTCCTAAATTTTAGTTGACAAGTGTCAACCCCTCTTCAATGCATCACGGTAATGAATTTCAATGTCAACCTATAAAAAGTTCAACCGCCATTTAAAAATAGTTGTGATTAGTCCAACAAAGTTTTGATTGGCTATATTCTATACACATTTGTCACAGATGTTGCGCCGAAATATGGTGCATATTTCGGCGTAACATCTGTGAAGAATGTATGTCAAGAAAATAGCCCATTTTGGCACAATTGAACAATTGTTTTTGGGTGCGTTTTTGAGCTGGCGATAGACATCCATGTTCTATATGGTCGCAGCATTCACTTCATCATTCTTCCCATACCTAACGACAGAATTTGATACAGAAAACGAACTTATTTACAGTCGAACAAAGTCACAACATACACGCATAATCGTTTTAACTCCAACGAAATTGGTTACGCTCAGGCGAAGCGTCTAATTCTCAATAAAATTGAATTCAAAATTTAAGGGTCTGTCCCTTTGATGCCGACGTAATTTCTTATCTGGGACACATACGTGATCTCCCAAAAGCAAATAGAGGTTGCTACCGGTCACCTTAATCTTTTAATTTAGGAAATACCTCAATACGGGCAAAAGATAACAGGGCTGTTCTGAGTTCTGACTATAGCTGGCAATACTTCAGAATAAACCAGTGTAAGAATTGACTGCGGATCCTTGAAACTTAGAGGTCAGGTTATACTGGTTCGTAGCAGGATTAAAGTCGGACCCTTACGCAAGATTAGGCGGCTAAGTTGATTTTGCACCCGAACGTTTTGAATGTCTAAGGCGTTTTATATTGTTTTAGGATCTATTAGAATCGGGATGTTTTTATATGCCAAGTAGTTTGAAAGTCGGGTTGTGGATTTAATGTTTTTTTTTTTTTAATAGGTTTCTATGGAGATGCTTATCATTGGAGGTTAGTAATTATATAATTATGAACGGTAATAATTAAACTTATTAGACTAATGTCCTATTTCCTAATCCCTCGATAAAGATATCCGCCGTATAAACTGATCACTGTCGATGTCCTTTCCCCCAGGCATTCCTATGCTGTATCAGAAAAGGACTAGCTATTTCCTGTTAGCTAATTTATTTGCCTGATATTTTTGAATGCTGAAACAGGCCCTAAATAATATACAGGATGACATCTGGGTCGTGGAGCAAGAACAGGGTGCTTAGCCAATTTGCCAATCGCTAACGGTTAGTAGCCTATCGTAGTTTTCTCTCTCCGTCACTCTTTCATATTAGTGCGATAAAGACACTTAGCTGCCTTTCGTTTACGATTGACGATTAAGCGTTAGCGATTGGCAACTTGTCTAAGCACCCAGGGTACCTACTAGAGGCGGTCATGCTGAGCAGCTTCCACTATCGCAAAAAAATCTCCTAAATATGAGTTATTTAATACTTAACTATCAATTTAGACTCAATTGACTGATAATTACAAAAAATTTTTCGTGATTTCTTGGTTGTCTCCATAGTAAAAGTTGGTCAACGTTACATATTTACAAGAGGATTCTTTTGATACATATTTTTGCACTTGATGGTACAACGGTTGTAAATAGTTGTAAGCATTTTGACCGCGTTTATAGTTTGTTTATGGCGCATTAAACTGACCCCAAGAGCCAAAATAATCCATCACAAAACTTCGTGAACAACTTACATCAAAACTTTACACAATAATAAACAAAAGTGGATCATGGACAATCTAGAACAATTTGATTAAATTGCCTTAAGGATGCTCAAATTTTATGTGATGATATTCATTGTGAATAAAGTTGTAGATAATATTATGTTCATTATACTCTGTACAGGCGATACCGATCTTCCTTTTTCAAAGGTCTATGTGTTTTTTTTTTACTTTCACAAGAAGAAATTTTATTCAGGTGGCATACCACTCAACCCTCGATATCACAATATTTGAACAATATGTACAAAATCAATTAATATAATTACTAAAATCTTGCTGAAATTATTTTAATATCTTCCTTTACCTATTTATGAAATAAAATTTATTTGTCTTAACTTCACTCTACGAGTATATTTTTGTCTAAATTTTAGCTCTTTAGGTACCTCATATTCGCCATGAGTGTTCCGTCCAAGTTCCGTCACATGTACAAATTATAATTATAGTATTTTTATTATATGACTTATTGGGTACAAGAGCCGGCGACATATTCGCACAACGCATTAGTATTGCGATACAGCGAGGAAATCTCGGCAGCATCCTCGGTACAATGCCACACATGCCAATCTTAGATATAGTTATAGGTTAGTTAGATTTAGTTTATGTACAGTCGAAGACAAAATAAGGGGTATACAAAAACGTTCAAAAATATGTCCCAGTGCACTATAATTCTGTGTAATAAGAACGTCGTAACATAACGGACACGGACATGAACGGATTCTTTCGATACTTATTTTTGCACTTGACTGTATATAAATAGTACAGTTTTGAAGAAAACGTACTAACTGCACGAAATGGCAAAACGATAGAACAGTTTAGCTAACGATAATACCTCTCAAACTCACTCGCAGCCATATTTGAGATAAAATATTATTATGACCCAAATGTGAATGTTAGATAGTACTAGCTGACATTATGCTTAAGCTATTCAACACACCAAGATAACCAGTTAATTTGTGATCTAAAACCACATAAGAGTTCTGAAGAGACCCAAGCTCTTTGTAGATTGGATACGCGTTCATAATTGAAAGTGAGTTTTTTGTGAATTCAGCGAATGGTGCTTCAAAAGTTGGCGAGCCTCCAACCCAAAGAATCAGCGTATCAAATGTGTGCTAGATATACATTCTCGGATTAGAAGTGGATTTGAGCATTGAAATAACAAATCCGTATAAATATGATCGGCTTTTCTCGTGTCTCGTTTATTTAATGTTTATTGGGTATGCAGATTATGGTTTGGTTCTGTCGGTTTACGCTTTCATACTGTTTATGGAAAGGATAACGACGGGTATTACAATTCATTCAGCTTTTGGCATTTAAAAAAGTCAAATTGAAAGTTAAAATATTTTTTACTTTAGTCTCTAGTAACATCCACTTATAAATTATCAATATGATAAAATATTGTATCATGTTTTGATTCAAATCTTAAAACTTCAATCCTCGATTCAAGATTCAACGCCATCTTGTATTGCAAAAAAATCTGTTTACGAAAAAAATACAAAAAAACAGCGTTATAGGTCGTTTTTGAGAGCGGTTCCCTATAAAGGGTTAAATCATTTTCCAGAAGTTTATTTTTCAACCGCTTCAAAAAACAAGGAGGTTCTCATTTGACTGAATTTTCCTTTTTTTCGATATCTCCGAGAATCGTGAACCGATTTTGAATTATTTTTTTATTCGGACGGGTATAACTTAACCCACTATAGCCCCGTTGGCACCAAGTCGAGGTCTGATGATGGGATCTTGGAGAAATCGGTTGACAATGTTTTTTTCATCACACTTGCTGTCTAAGCGCGCCATTGCTTGCATGCGTAGCGGTAGTAATAGAAATGTCAGTACGTCATTTAATTATAATTTGTTTTAATACTTATTTTTTTGTCGGCGAGTGTGATGAAAAACATTGTATGCATCACGGTCGGTGAGCGGAATACTAACTCGAGTCATTAAAAGCCCTTCGCCTACGGCGTCGGGCTTCTAACACTCTCGTTAGTAACCGTACTTACCTCCCTTGATTCACAATGTACTATTAATTTGGTGATAATTTTTAAGCATAAACTTTGTACCACTTATTTCAATTAATTTATTCCTCAATAGGTAGTAAATAAACGTTGTTTTGTTTTATTTTACACCGTAATAATCTACTAAAAATGTAATTTCATTATCTTCGTCGTAAAGAGACAAGTCCTAATGACTGCAGTACAAAATGAAATAAAAATATGACAGAGCTTGTTTGGAAATAAAAAGGGAACATTGCGAAATGTCCCAGAGGAAAAACTTGAAATGAAACCAATTAAACCTCTATTCATTTAAACGCTTCGCTGTTCCTTTTACGCTATTTCATAAGTAAAATATGAAAATGTAGCATATTCGGTATTTTTAATGTAGAAATATTGTATGAAGGACGCATTAAAGCACACTATACAGTGTGTGGCCTACAACCGGGGTGAAAATTTAAACGGTGCATTAATAAGCTGATCAACAATCATTTCCACATATTGTAATTAAAAAAAAAAAATTTTTTGTAATTTTTTGTTCATGTATTTTTCATTATTATGAGTTCATTTACTTGAATTAAATGTTATCAATAACTTATCATTTTTGAATCATTGAAAAATGTACAATTTTTTTTTAACCGTATCAAATTAGTGTAAAAATGCAAACAAAATTATTGTTATGACTTCCTACCTGGTATACTATCAAGATGTCTTGCGACTGACAAGCTACGACATCGTGATGCCAAGATCCAGTACTAAAGGTCCATAGCTTTGAATGAAAATATCTCCGAACTTAACCACTTTGAAACACCGGGACCTTTACAGGATTATTGCTGATAGTCTAAGGAGTCACTCATTTCATTTTTCTCCCGTGTTAAAGACCACACACTGTATTTTGAGACAAATTATCACCAAATTCAAAAACAACCAACTTCCACCGATTTCTCCAAGATCCTATCATCAGTGGTTTCCATCAATGGTTTCCTGTCATCGAAACCTATTTTCTGAATGCGTATTCTTGTGAATGAATGAAAATTACCAAAATCGCCATACATGTACCTACAATATTTGAAGAGATCCCTCGATATGTCCAAGATCCCATCATCAGACCCCAACTTGGTCCCAACGGGACCATCTCGGGGTTATACATGTTCGATCACAAAAAAAATTAAATCTGTTCACGATTCTCGGAGATATTAGGTAACATACATACAAAAAAAATCAGTCGAATTGAGAACCTCCTCCTTTTTTTGAAGTCTGTTAAAAAATCTAAATTGGGTACTAAAAGGGTCAATTGCAATAAAAAATTACACAGTTAAAGCCCTAATCAAAACAAAAATCACATTCCAACGCAAACATTTTCAGTTGACTAAGTTTAACCACAGGCAAATGCTTGTATTGGGTTACAACTTTTATCGTTGGTCCATTGTGGGTCAAGAATTGCTAAACGGGCGGTTTTAAAACAAGCAAGCTCGAGGGTTATACCAATTTTAATTTAAAAATACTAAAAGGTCCGGCATAATTTGGAATGCCAATATAGAATTAGCATACACATTCGGCTTGAAATATATTTACCATTTGCTACATAATTTCTATATAACTACCAATCTATATTTGTAAGTCATTATGGTTTATTCAAGGTATAAATAAATAATTACGTCACAAGTGGTCGTTAAATATCGGCACATTGTTGTTAACTCTTTTGCTCAAAGGTTAACAGGAAGAGACATCCCTTTCACGTATTTCTAATTGTTCTGTGTATTTTTTTACCTTTGTTTTATGTACAAATATCTAGAATGTCGTGATATGAGATGAAACTATTAAAATAAATAAATAAATATCTTGGGACATCTTACACAAATTAACCTAGTCCCAACGGTAAGCTCAATTAAGGCTTGTGATGTGGGTACCAGGCGACGATATATATAATAGATAGATACGTATAGATACTTAGATACATACACAGCCACGACCAAGGAACGGACATTTGTGATAAATAAATACACAAAGAATGCCCTCGCCGGGATTCGAACCCGAAACCTCCAGCTTCGTAGGCAGGGTCACTACCAACTAGGCTACAGAGGCTACTATTACAATAGCATAATTAAATATAGCTAGAGACAGAACTAATAATGTAATATTTTTCTCACAGCACAAGTATTATTGAGGTAATTTTCGATTACAGATTGATTAACTTCAGATTGCTTCATTAATTTCAATGTACGTAAGGGTACCTATATCACATACTTAGCTACCTTACACTAGGTGAACCTGTCAATAAAACGCGCAGTAATTATTACCTAAAATGTACTGAGTTTGTCAATAATTAAGACTTATTCTACGTATCTTACTATTTAAAATGAGTAAAGTTTACTACAAACTTAAAAAATATATTGTAGATGCAGAAATATAATTTCTTTCCGTCATTTTAAATAACGTTGCCAAACATTTGAAACCGAGAACTATCAAACATTGTTTCAGTTAAATAAATTCAAAGCCTTGAATTTGATTAGATTGCCCAACATTCGCGCTGGCAGAATCATAATTGCTATTTAATTTCAAAACGGCCGATTGAAAACGAATTCATATTTCAATTTCTTTATCATCAACGTTATATAACTCATATTCGGACTGCTGTGAAAGATGACTTAAGCTGTTGAATTAAAGTTGATGTTTCAGTGCAGATGAAAAAGAGATATGTGGTTTTGGAATTAACGATTGGATTTTAGATTTATTGGGTGAAGTTTTCAAATGGCCGGTGTCGGCGATTTGATAAATTATTCGTAATGGTCGTGTAGGTAAAATGATGCATCGTTCCAATGGACCGCCGGTGCCCATTCAGTTATTTGAATTGATTGCGATTGGTTCTTTATAAAAGAGCACTCAAACTCTAATAGGTACTCGTATGTAACGAAATAATCATTTGAAAGTTTTTCAATTACATAAAGTGTACGATTTACGTACTCTGTAACTGATTTACAGATAGTTAATTATTTACGTGCTACTTAAAACAACATTACAAATTATGTTTAATTTTGTACATGCAGACATAATTCATTCAAGTACTAAAAAACTAATAAATGCCCCATATATACTTTATATTATTATCCGTTTGTTTTTGCGTAATAATTTTACTAAGAAAAATATCAACATATAAATTACATTCTACTTTAAAAAAAGCATGTTATTGCTTTAATTCCTGACATTTGACGAACATAATCTATAATATTTATCTATCAACTAAAATAATGTCAATTTAACCGAACTCGACCGTCAATCATTTCACAGATAACAATAATCAGCAATCACAGCGCGAATCAGGTCCATCAGCGAATCTAATCCAAACGGCATACTCTACAATCCGTAAAGTCAATTAGAGCAACGAAGGTCGTGTCAAGGTAAGGTTAGGTTCTAGAATGGAAGAAGCGCAAGGTCGACTCTTGAGGGTGCTTGTGCCGGAACTGGTGACACTTGGGACATTGTTGACTAGTAACACGGGAGCTGCAGGGCTAATTTTATTATTTGAGCTGTGAGCATTTTGTCATGTTTATATTTTTTGTGTAGTTTAGCATTTACACAAAAAGCGTCAGATTAAGAAAGCTAAGTTGCAATCAGGTATTATTGTGACAAAAATTAAGCATTTAATTAAGAAAAAAACTTGGTTTAAGTTTAATTGGCTTACGAATAATAAGCTATATAAAAACGACATAGAATAGAATAGAATAGAATTGTTTATATAGCAGTAATATAAAAACGCTAATAAAGGTTCATCTAAAGTTTCGTTACACACCTGACTGTGATCAAGCTTTTTTTAAACTCGCACATATTAGTGACGTTAAAAGTGACATTTGTAAGCTTTGAATGAACGCAAACTTACTCGCAGCCTTCTGTAAAATATTTGTCATTTTGGGAAATCTAATGACATTGCATATTGAATGCGAAGAAATTTATAATTGTATATTTTTGTACTGTAATGAGCTTTAATAACTTTAATAGAATTAAATTTTGTTTAATTTATGAATTAGTTTTGATGCAAATAAAGTTCCTAAATATGATATACTATTAGCTTAGTACTCGCATTTATTTAAAAAAATACTTTCAGGCGCCTCCAGCCAAAGTTCAGAAAACCTGATTACAAAATCATTTCAAAGTCCATTCTTTGCCACAAAACAATGAGAATCAAGATGCAGTTTACAAACTTTAAAGCAATACAAACTTTATGCGCTCCTGATAACTCCTTTAAAGTTTAAAATTAAAATGTAGCTATACCACCTGCGAAACTTTTTCTAAACAATAGGCAACTTCAGTCGAATTAAAATAAATTTCCCAAAATTTGCTCAGTAATATTTTCAACTGGGATTATCTGTACCTATTGTTCAAACTTCACACTGTACCTATTGTTCGAAATTGTCCTATATAATTTGATAAAGCTTGAAACTAACTATCCTCACGCATTGCCGACACAAATGTTTATAAAGCGTATATATTTGGACTTATATGAAATGAAGTAACTTTAATTTTCTTGTAATTATCGACACAAAACCCTAATTTTATAGGAAATGGCCCAATATCCCCTCGAGAAGTTTGTAGTCAGTTTCAGTCCTAGATGTATAATATAGCAACTTTCTGATTAATAAGTCATACAAAGGTCTAGAGGGTACATACTAGAACTTACCCGTGATTCAATTACATTAAACTTGAATAGACTCGTAGTCGTAGATTCTCTTGCTTAAAGTACTTTAGAATGAAGTATTAGCTTTATGTAGGGATGAGTTACTTTTGTGGTAGCATGATTTATTCAGTCTGAACTGTGAATTAGTAATAAAGGTTAGATAAGAGTCTAACGTGTATTTTGACGCGATTCCACAAGAGAAGTAGCGACTTTAAGTGAAAGGCATTTATATGACATGTATCAGAAAATGCAACACAAGATTAGAAATAAAGAAATTACACGTACAAGAATGTATTCATCAGAAAGTTATTCAACAAGTATTTGGCTAGCGTTGAGACCGAAAACAGGCGCGTTTGATGTCGAGTTGCAGAAAAATGGCAAAAATACAATACAATACAACACTAATTCATCAGAAAACTTAATAATTTATAAAATAACTTTAAATCAATAAGATCTAAACTAAACACATTAAGACCAGGTAGCTACTTCACTGATTCGCAGTTTTAACCCTTTAAATTTCATTCAATTTCAAACAATTATAATTTGTATAAAAATATATTTTTTCCTATAAATAAAGAATAAATATATCGTGTACAAGACCGTCATCCTAAGTAAACTATATAGCTGTGATAAATGGTAAGGGGAAAGGTGGATTAGTCAATTGTGGCGTCACGGACACAGCGGGGTGTAAATGACAAGACATTGTTGGGATCTCGCGAAAGCGGGAGACTTGGCTTAATACCGTCCAAATGGTTGTTAGGAACTTTTACTTAAATGTGATAGTGATTATTATTTTATCTTTTATCTTCAGAATTTCACATTCAACATCATTATCATAAATATTATGTCAAATGCGAGTATTAAGAGTACCAAATAAAGGATACTACTTGTAAGTTCACCACGCAGACTTTCATGCCCGAGACCAGGAGTGTAACCATCTGCCTCGATATTATCAAACCGGGATTAGAATTTAAAAGTACTGTTGACACAACGGTGTATAAGTCAATCAAGGATATATTCATATATTCATAGTTTAAGTGCAGAGACTTACAGACACTAGATTAATTAATCACTCACATCTATAAACAACACTTTTCTTGGTAAGTGTTGTCTTCTGTTGTATCAACAATACTTTCCAATCCCTTTCTGATTTCGGTTTGATAATACCATATTACGGCAACGGATCTGGAACCTTTTTTCCATAGACTAGTCTTTCCCAAACAACCTATATTACCATAGCCCATCACTAATTCAGTCTCTCAGCCTCAACCAAGAGCCTCTACGTGTTGGATCAATTCCAACACAAGCTTATCAGAAAACCGGGAAACATTAAGTCCGTGATACGTCAGGAGATCAACATTGATCATTCAATAAGTATAATTTGTAATATCTATCCGAACACGTGTTATTATAGTTCAGCTCTCCTACATTTTTACACTACTTTTTTTCATTCTGTGAAAGATAAAGTTACGAAATGCTCATTCTACATTAAATTTAATTTAGAAATAAAAATTAACCTTAACTTTGAAGTATTAGTTGTTATTATTCGGCGGAATCTACTTATAATTTAGATTTACTGGAGAGATGGGTAGCAGTGCAATATTAACTTTTTTTGCCTAAATTGTAATAGTGTAAAAACATCAAACAATGCTCAATAAATTTATCAAAACTGATGTCCATTCTAAGTACTCCCAATGTAACATAACATTGGCAATTCCATTTATACCAAAGTTTTAAAAAGCGCAGCAAACTAACAAAATGAAAATCCTATCTGAATACATTGTATTTATTCGCCAATTCACATCGAGCCAACAGTTACCTAACACGGTGGACAAACAAACATGGATTACAAAAAATATCTCCCACAAAAGTGCCGTACAATTCAAACACAGACCACCTCTAGATAGAGCATATGAGACTACAGAGAGAGTTCTAGATAGAACATATTAGTCTCCAACTCACCACACACTGATTCTCTAGTACTATTTAATTGACTACGTAGATTTTTTGATTTGTGTATTTTTTTATGCGATAATAGCTAGCCACTGAAAATATTATTATAAGCTTGCATTTGTTTTTCTAACTTTCTCATATAGGTTAAGAATAATTATAGATGTTAATATTAGATGAGATGGTGCCACCTTGACAATATACGTAGTAGCATCACAACGTTGGATAGCTATGGAGAATAAAATTAGGCCAATTTTTAAACAAATGTAGAATGGCATCTTAGCTATGCATATAAAAGGGAGGTTATAAGGGGGGCTATCGCATATTACTTAATTGCTCGACCGTATATTTATTTGTTTATCTCTCTCAACGTGAAGTAAATTGGACATCGCTACCTGATATGAATTCGAGGCTAATTATAATGATGCAAAAACCACTAATGCCAAAATATCAATGCCAACAGATATATCCCAACTCATATTTCATCAAAAGGCTAACCCGAAATCGTAAATATCTTACAATTTAGACTAAAAGCTGGCGTCAAAACTTGGCAACTAACGCTACGTGCTCAGAACGTGCACTCCATTTTGTGATGGCAAAGACAACGCAACAACAAAGACTGACAGTGACTTAATCCATAGAGCTTAGTGTAAAGGCCAGGCCCCAATTTCACCACGTTGACAAGTGTTAAAATTGTAAATTTACTGTTTCTCCAATCGGTGACGTCTATAGGCAACAGTGAGTTTATTTGCCACTAACATAAAATGTAGTGCAGGAACTTTAACAAATCAGCAGTAAATAACTACTTTTTGCGAAGCAAGATTACAATTGTCACAAAAAACACGACAATTGTAGCAAAATTCCGACGTAAGTCGAACTTCATGTCAAGATTTCATGTAAACCTTGCTACAATTGTCACGGGTTTCTGGAAATAAAAAGTATTTTATTGACGATATAATATCGTTGTTAGTAATAATTTTATGTTGGTGGCAAACAAGCTCATAGACCGTCCAATAATAAGCGGTAGCCGTAGCCTACGGAGACCTATGCCGTCAGTAACAGTGATATTTTACAATTGTCAGACTTGTAATTATGGTGAAATAGGCCACTGGCCACTGGCTAGGAGTCTCTCTGCGTGATCCAGCAGCCAGCAGAACAAAAGTAACCGAAATAGCTCTCCGAATCGCTAAACTGAAGTGGCAGTGGGCGGGGCACATTGCGCGTAGAACCGATGGCCGTTGGGGCGGGAAGGTTCTTGAGTGGCGGCCACGTACCGGAAGGCGTAGCGTGGGTAGGCCCCCCACAAGGTGGACCGATGACCTGGTGAAGGTCGCAGGAGTCCGCTGGATGCGAGTGGCGCAGGACCGGTCATTGCGGCAATTTTTGGGGGAGGCCTATGTTCAGCAGTGGACGTCTTTCGGCTGATATGATGATGATGATGAGGCCACTGGCCACGATATTAGTCTAAGGCGAAGCGGGGCGGAAAACCATACGTGCGAGAGGAAATTGTACGCAGCTCATGGTACGGCTACTGATCTTAATTTTACAGTTAGCTGTTTAGAAGATTGAGGACATGTGTGGGCAAAATAACACGGGGAATTGCAATAACCACATTTGATAGACTGATCAAGTGATCACAGTTACACAGCTCTCGAATCAAAAGGCTTATTAGCACATGATAACTATGCGTCTCTATTTATTATTAATGAAAACTATAATTATAAATATTATATACTACAGGGTGAACGATGTGAATTGTTACACCAAGTAGATTTTATTAAGTCTGGTGTCAAAGTAATAGCGGCTTATTATCGAAAATATGTTTTGGACACCGCATTGAAGTCTTAGGCATGCAAACATTTGGGTTGTAGACCGCAAACATAAGAATGAGACTGAGCTTAGGCTTATAAAGCTCGTAAGAACCAAAAATGGCTCAAAACAGAATTTCACGTGTCATTTCTCCAGTGCAGTGAGTTTCAGACTTTTTATCTGGTCTATTTTGAAGAGAAGGGTGAGAGGCATTAAACATGCTAGTTTAAATACAATGAAGAAAGGGATCGTATTTCACTGACCCATACCACTACCCAGTGATCACAAACGTGCTCCGAGCAAATTTTTTTTACCATTTGAAGAACATAATCATCACAAAAGGTAGTGGTAAATATTGACTAAAAGTAAATTTAATCACAAAATGTAATATTTTTTCTCTTGTTTTTTCTTACTTATATCACATTTTTTTTTTACTTAAGAACAAAAAAATCGCAGTCCTTTGAAATTGGTAACACTTCATATCGTTCACCCTGTATGTATATACCTACTAAGGAAAAAAGACCAAGATCACCAACGTACAAGGTGGGAATCGAACCCTTGGCTCGAAGCTTTGGCGGCTGATGCCCGTACCGCTGGGCCATTCGGTCTTAGAAATCACCGGTCAAATTTCTCAGCCACCACCTTTGACCATACTCTAAGGAGTCTAAGGGGCAAGAAATACGCATTACATATTACATAGGGGGGGTGTCCGCTAAACTTAAGTCCGCTAAGTGGCCGAGTGGTTTAAGCATCAGCCGCGAAAGCTCAGGACGTGGGTTCCAATCCCATCTCCGTTGGTAAACTTCTTATTTTCTCATTGGTATATGACATCAAATATTTTGAATACTACGATGATAGAGTCTGTGCGGAAATTAAAGACTTTTGGAAGCAAACCACGTTCCTACTTCTCACGCGCCTTTGGTTTCCGAAAATTTGAAAGTCTGTATAACTTCCTCGTCTCTAGTAATGGCAAAAGTTAAATAACGTGCTAACTCGTGTTCTCTAGAACGTAACTGCATAAATGTGATTGTGGATTTGCTTTGAACAGTTACGAGTATGATGGTGATTGTAGACTACAATTTAAACGCTTTCACAGTTGATCGAAGCAGTACTACAGAAGTAGACTGCAATATTTAAAAATAAATTAGGGGTAATATAATTAAACGATTAAACTCACGTGTGTTTTGGCACTAGAGCCTAGGTCTTAATCATCAGGCCCTGAGCCCCCTTTCACGCCAAGCGAGCGCGCACTTGGGGATTACTTTTCGGAAGTCAGATAAAATGTGTACTGTCACGTCTAATAATATGTATACATTTCGGAACGTAAGTCAAGGGCATAAGGATCAAAAACGTATACATATTATTAGAGCCGTATTTACGTGTGTTCAGTCTATGATACTTCTAAGATACCTAATTATCGAATCACAAAATTTCACTAGTATCTGAAAAACTCAAAATATTTAAGAGAGCAAACCGAAAAATGTTGTCAGCACAAGTCTTGTAGAATATGAAAACAGCAAAATAAGTCCCTCCATGTTTTGGACTTTACGGTAGTTAACAAAATATATGTTATAGGTATTAGGTATAGCGGATGGATGTCATTTTTTACAGATAATCACCAAATAAAAAAAATCCTGACCGATTTCCCCAAGACCCTCAGCTCAGACCCCGACTTCGTGCCAATGGGACCATCTCGAGGTTTTACTCGTTCGATAAAATTTTATATATACATGTATATTTCTATCTTTCAATCCAATAAAAGAAAATAAACATTGAATGTTAAAGCAAAATTTAATGGGAAAAACAATTTCTTCCACGAGACTATTATAATTTATAAAATTGATAAAATAATAACGGACCCAAAAGCTAGCCACTGGATTCATATAACGGAGAACAATACAAAACTCCCAAGACATTCCATCACACCCATGTCACCTACACTTGCAACAAACTGTAATAAAGAATACATCCCTTCCAGTAAAAGAAAGGCTTACATGACACCAAACTGCGTGTAAGTTCCCACTTTTGCAACCAGGCTTATAAACTAGGGGTGTCAACATCGATCACCGTTGCAATCTGTTCCCTAATACTTGCAAAACGTCCGCGTTCAGGGTTGTCACTAGTGATGGGTCGTTCCCGATAATTTCCCAATCTTACTATGGGGAAAGTTTCCATTTGGGAATATTCCCCATACTGTGCTGGGCAAGTTACCGAGAACGCCCCATCACTAGTTGTCACGCTAGCCGGACAAGTCCAGTAGCCGTACCATGACTTTGCAAGTTTCGGTAACGTTAGGTTTTACTCGATACGTAAAGCAGGCCATCGCGATAGCTCCAATATTTTTGTACGAGCGCGATAGAATGCATTACATATCGAGTAAAACTTCAGCACTCCTCATACGTATTCTATACTTTCCAAGTCATGGTAGGCATAGAGTAGCTCTGCCATAAGATTAACGACGTGATTCGATAGATTATTTACTTTCTATCCATCACGGCATTAGTACGAGTGAGATGAATATAAAGTTACATACGCGCAGCTTTTGAATGTCCTGTCCATAAAGGTGCGTTTAAACCAAAAGAGTATTCGCTGTTCTAGCGCCCGTTCTACGAAATTCGCGTTTCACGTTTTGTGTACCGATCGAATTTCATAGAGTGGGAGGTTAGAACAGCGAATGCTCTTTGAGCTTGAACGCACCTTTAAAATTTGTAAGTATTCGACTGTTCCGGTTTTTACAATTACGATTACCTACAATGTAATCAAATGAGACGGAAGCGATATCGCACAAAATATCAAAGAAAGCTTATTTATAATTATGATTTGATTCGAAAGTGGTATTTTTCTGAGCATCTGTCGGTAAATGTAAAACTTTTCTCCTGCAAATAAATGTTCATATTAATGTGCACATTAAGAAGTTAGCTTTTTGGAGAGCCAAGCTAATCTAGCTGGCAACCCTATCCAAGTTGAATAAATCACAGCCTGGCCCTTCGGAAATCCGGCATATTATTTATCATCCAAATTCCAAGATTGATATGTCTAAGACAAGCAGATGGGGGCTCTTTTACACTGTCCGAAACGATTGGGGAACGATTTGTCGGTAGTAAGTGATGTGTCAGCCGTAAACTGAGCATTAGTGATTCGTATTACAATCCTCATAAGATACATGAACTGAACGGTCAGGTCAATTTTATAATTCGCGCTAAAAGGCAAATAAATAGGCCAGTGCCATGACTGCGGTATATTTTTTACGTTTGTTGTGTCTTGCCAAGTGCGAATCGGATATCCGCACGAAGGGTTCCGTCCCATTATCATATGTCTAAGAGTGCGGCTCCACTGACACGGAGTGGAGCTATGGGAGCTCGGACAATGAGACCGCATCACAGTGTTTCACTTTTGAATTTGAAGAATGTAATTGGTCAATTTTGCATAGCTCCGCGTCAGCCTAAGGCCCTGGTTTTTCTGGATGCTTAGCCAAGTTGCCAATCGCTAGCGCTTGGTAGCGTATCGTAGTTTTCCCTCTCTGTCACTCTTTCATATTAGTGCGACAAAGACAGTTAGCTGCCTTTCGCTTACGACTGACGTTTAAGCGCTAGCGATTGGCAACTTGGCTAAGCACCCTGGCCGGCGACCGGCGACCGACGAGTGTCCGCCGCCGACGACGACGTTCGAACATTTCGTTCGCGAATGTTTGAGGGTGGTTTCTATGACACGTCGTCGGTTACCCGCTGCCGGCTGCGGCCAGAAAAACCAGGGCCTAAATTAATCGGTATTTCTAAAGATCAGTAAACCTCCAGGTCCACATATATCTATATCAGTTATGTATACGATCTCACGAAACTATTATAGCATGTGTTGAGACGTCGAGATCATGTAACTAACTTGTATGAGAAAGAATTCTTTTCACGATTTCAGGGTAGGTCCCATACTAAAAGCTGCTGAGTATACACGGTTTATATGGTGTGTACCGTGCGAGCTTATTAGTGACTCAGAAAAGTCAAGAAACACCATGTAATAGGTAGAAATAAAACAAGTTTTTCTCCACAAATAACAAGTACCGAGTATCCCTTAAAGGTGCTTACAGACCAAAAGAGCATTCGCTGTTCTAACCGCTGTTCTACGAAATTCGATCGTTACACGAAACGTGATTGGTTGATTTCGTATAGCGGGGGATAGAACAGCGAATGCTCTTTTGGTCTGAATGCACCTTTATAGGGTATCAGTCACATTTCATTGGCTTTGACACATTATTCAATGACAGAATAAGTATCAAAATGAGATGGTAAATATAATTACCATTGTTAAGATAGTAATCCATTTTGAGTGTTATCTATTTTTATTTATTTTCTTACAAGAAATAAATTTCCTGTTCATTTTGTGATGTTTATTGTAAATTTATTTGGTTTTACTGAACTCCTATTGAAATATAATAATAGTTAATCGGCTAGGATCATTCAGAATTTATTCAGGTTGGAAATAATTTGTTAGGAATGATTGATTCATTCCGACACGTGTAAGAGATGAAGGCTAAGTAATACATTCTATCGAGTTCCCAAATACCGAGGAGACATCGACCTAAGCAAAGAATATTCGTATTACTTTTAAAAGATTCTTAATTTTTTTCTTGTAAATTATTTTTTATGATCGGACTCATCGCAATGAAGTTCCTAATCGTATTAAGAACAAGGTGGATTCGTAACAGAATAGAATCATATATATTTTTAATACAGATTATTCTAAAATTATGTCCCCAATTATATCTACAACTAAGTAAAAAATATAATACATTTAACTAAACGGTTAAACTCACGTGTATTTAGTCACTACGCGCGACATGTTTGCCTAGGTCTCCATTACCAAGCCCTCAGCCCGCGTTCACGCATCGCGAAATACACGTGAGTTCAACCGTTTCATTATAGTTATAGTAATTGTCTCACGAGAATTTAAATTTAATAAGCAAAGGTTATTTAAAAATTTTAAAGGCACCTTTTCTTTGCATTTTGGAGATGATTAGTTTTATTCTTACATCGTCTCCTAAATTGATAAGACCGAAAGAGCCAAACAATACTTAGCGGCTTGCGAAGTTAGGAGACGCTTATGAATACGGGGGTATGTTTATACAATATGCTATAATATACTTTAAAATTAATGACCACAACTATTTTTGCAACAATCGGTACGTATACCTACCATAAACATAAAAATACACTTCCTTACCAGTCACCACAATATCTGCACTTCGGTCATTCTTTGAAAATATGTCTGCGGTCTTATTTATCTGTGCTATACAAAATGTATGAAAAAGTCAGAGGGATAAAACGCAACCGCAGACATATTTTCTAGAATTACCCACTTACACATTGGGTTGAAGTCCAATTAGTGATTTGACAACGGGACGATGTCCCATATAGCTCCAAACTCGATTTGGCCCTGAGAAATATTTAATGCCGCTCAGAAGGCCGGATCGTAAATAAGGCAAACATCGTATATTACTGCTAATGGATAGATTAGGCTCTTCGTAAATTGGAGTATAATTCGTTTAGTGTATTTCAATTTAAGAAATGGAGGAAGGATCTTGTCATTTGAAGCGATTTCTGACTGAAAAGCGACGGAGAGAATTTAAACCAAAATGGTCGCACGGTGCTAAAAGTTTAGCTTAACCAACTCAATATTGTATTGATTTAAACTTTCACGATTATCACTCATATTCGCGTTTTAATCAACCTCAGGTAAGTACTCGTATCCTCATTCATGTCGTTCGTATTTCAAAAAATGGTTTGCTTGACTTATCGGATTTTACCACGCAACCCCCGTTATCTCTCTTTAATCTGTTGATGAAGATCTAGGCTCTCCGAAATATGTTAATAATGGTGACCTAGGTTCTCAGAAATAGTATCAACGGATACTGAAGTCTAAAAGAATACCTACATTTAGTCTCATGAAAGAAAATGAATCATGAACCTGATGCAGCAACCCCTTTACTCATAAAAGCTTAAAATACCTATTTCACTCAATGTATGCTCTGTACCTTTGTTCCTGAAACATACGTCAACGTGACAAATAAGGACAAACGATTAATTAGCAAATGTCGATTTGATAACAGTTCATGAATAAAACCAATAATATACATAAAAGTCGCTTTTAGGTACATTTTACCCTGGAGACGTTTTAAGATTCCTCCCCTCTTTGTATGAGAGTTAAAATTCATATGTTGCTTTTAAAAGGCACTCTTTGCATGCCGTTTGACATTGTCTAGGTACCATCTTTGATGTTGGCTTCAAAAGAGTTATTTCTATTGAAACGTTGTTTAGCATACATTATTATTTCCGAACAGACATACGCGATAGATTATATGCTGTTATACGGGTAACATGGCGTAATTCTAATAAAATTTCATCGTGCTCGTACTACAGTCAAGGGAATAAATACGAGTATGTATACAGATTTTTGCCTAACCTCTTGAGGTACATTATATCTTTGACTATACAGTGTTTCGAAACACAGTTGTTGTTGTAATTTCTAGGGTACCCCGGAGGTGCATAGGGCCTCCACAAGATCCTTCCACGCTTTTCTGTCTTGAGCAACCTTCTTGGCTTCGCTCCAGGTCAGACCTACGGCTCGCAATTCGCTCTCCACGATTATTTTCCATGTGTGTACAGGGCGACCAACTAGCTCGTTTTCCACCTTGAGTCCTCCACTCAAAGGCGATACTAGCGAGGTTCTTTGCTCCTCTTCTAAGAGTTTGCCCGATCCATCTCCACTTCCACTGCGCTACTTCTTGGGCGATTGGAATTTGACTGCACAAGTTCCACAAATCATCGTTCCTTATCGTTTTCGGCAAGAATATGCGGAGGATCGAACGAAGGGGCTTATTGACAAACACTTGTAGCTTGTGTGTCAGCCTTTTAGTCACTCTCCACGTTTCACAGCCGAAGAGCAGCACTGACTTGATGATTGATTCGAAGAGGGATATTTTAATGCGGCGAGTAAGCACATTTGAATCCCAGACTGGTTTTAGTTGAGCAAACGCAGCTTTTGCCTTCTTAATCCTACTCTCGACGTCTTCGACCGTACCTCTCCGACAGGTTATTGTACTTCCGAGATACACAAACATTGAGACTGATTCCAGGCGGTCGTTCATGAGCCACAAAGGTTCCATGCAATCTGACTTCACACGCATGTCAACTGTTGCATCGGTTGATTCGTAGGCCCATAACTTCAGCTTCCCCTTGAAGGCTTTCAAGTTTAGCTTTAAGATGGGCTAGAGATGGCGAAATCAGCACGATGTCATCAGCGTAGTCAAGGTCTTCTAGTACCTTCGTAGCCCAGTTGATACCTCTTGGTGTTACGATCACTTTCCTCATGACGCGAAACACAGTAGAATTAAATAAATATAATCACTTCCGCTTTTAAAATATTATTTTATTTACACTGATTTAAACTTTCACGATTATCAATATGTCCACAATAATTCATTGTTGTGAGGAAATTAAAAAGAATCACCAGTACTCCTACTTGTTTTTTATTTTTTTATTTATTTATAAAAAGAAACCGCATCAACATACAAACAATAAGTTACTTGTACAGTTACCATAATCATCGTCATCATCGCTTCGCTCGTCGCTAGACGCCCACCAAAAACTTGTAAATTGTATACATGTAATTAGAAGAGCAAGCGAGCTAATTCGCGATACGTCAAGCCCTGAAGCAAGCCCGACCACGAGCTGTTGCTACGTTATTAACACGTGTTTACTTTCTATACAACCTGCTTGTATAATCCATTTCAAATACGAAGGCCCAATGCCATTCCCGAAGAATCGCCAGGTTGAAGTGGGCTGGCCATATTGCCCGGAGGACCGATGACCGGTGGGGTCGGCGTGTTCTCGAGTGGCGACCACGTACTCCACAAGATGGAGCGACGACCTGGTAAAGGTTGCGGGTGTTGGTAAATGGATGCGGACAGCTCACGACCGATCTTTGTGGAACTCTCTGGGGGAGGCCTATGTCCAGCATTGGACGTCAATTGGCTGATGATGATGGTGATGAAACTTTTGTCATTTAATTGGTCCACTACAAATTGGCATGTGTCATACACCGATGTATGCAAAAAATATCACGTCACAAAAGTGTCTGGCCAGGTACCTTTTGTTATTACTGATCCTATTGTTGACGCCTAATGACTTTGTCAAGTGAAATCGGGCCTTCGTATTTGAAATGGACTTTACTTGCGTATTGGCGCGAGTGAGCCAGACAGAAAGTAAGCGCGATTTAATGACGCCGCGGCAACTCATGGTACGGCTACAGGTAACGTATCCTCTCGAGTTACTCGGAGCTTGTAGGCATGCGTACGGTAAATCTGTTGCTGGGTAATAAAATACGAGAATATCTACAAGAATATTTAAAGGATACTAGCTGGTGCCCGCGACTTTTTCTGCAAACATAGGTGATTATCGCGATAAAAACGAAATAGCAAAAGTATTTTCACTCGGGGACAGTGCAATAATGCATAACTAACAAATTCAATTCGGATCAATTTGAGTGTCAATTGTTTGATATTTGAACTCTATCTGCTTTGGTAGTTATGCGGTATTGCACTATCCCCGACGATATATCACTTACTTTTGATGTTTCATAGCCTACGGGAAACGCTTATATAAGTGTCTCCCGTACGTAAAATATGAGTGATAATCGTGAAAGTTTAAATCAATGTTTAAGTCAAAGGAATAAATACAAACTCGCTAGATGACTGACTGCCCGCCACGCGCTCTGTTTAAAGATTGTGGATGCTCTAAAGGTCCATTTAAGTAATGATACTATACTACTCCATACATTCCATTTAAGTAAAGGTAATACTATACAACTTTTATTAGAGAAAGAACAAATTCGAACATAGTGATAGCAAAACTATGATACGAGTAGAATCTGTGTCCCGTTAGCTGCAGCTTTGAACATCATCATCATCAGCCTATGTTAGTCCACTGCTGGACGTAGGCCTCTTCTATTTACTGTGCGTATAGACGCATTAGGAGGTAAATACCCATAATCGCCACGCTGGGCAAGCGGAGTGGCGATCGCAGTAATGTGTCCACTATGATGACGCTGCTGCCCATCATCAATCTTTTATCAAATAATAGTCAGTGACACTTCAATCCCTTAGTCGACTCTTACGACACCCACGGAGTTGGGGTGGTGACAAAATGTATTTTTACTACCGTCACCACACGGCAATTTACCACCATTTAAGTAATGATACTATACTACTCCATACATTCCATTTAAGTAAAGGTACTACTATCAACTATACAATTTTTTTAGAGAAAGAACAAATGCAAACAGTGATAGCAAAACTATGATACGAGTAGAATCTGTGTCCCGTTAGGTTAGCCTTGAACGGTCGCGCGGAAAGATATTTACATAGTAAGATCCATTTAAGTAACGATACTATAAGTACTACTCAATACTATATTCAAGATCCATTTAAATATCCGTACTACTATACAATTCATTTATTTTAGAGAAAGGATAAATACAAAACATACTGATAGCAAATCGGTGATTATAATCTGTTTCGCGTTAGCTGCAGACTTGAACGGTCGCGTGGAAATAGCAAAAGTGCCTCTCGACACAACTCGCTAGATGAGTGCTCTCTGTGCGTTCTGTTTTAAGCTCGTCTATGCTGTCATGTTACTTACAAAGATCCATTTAAGTAACAATACAATTTATTACTTCAGAAAAGGACAAATGCAGTTCATTATTTTAAAGAAGGAAAAAATACTATCTCGTTAGATGAGTGAGTGACCTTCGAGCGCTCCGTTTAAAGATTGTCTCTGCTCTAATGATACTTACATAGTAAGATCCATTTAAGTAACGATACTATAAGTACTAATCCATATTATATACAAGATCCATTGAAGTATCCGTATTACTATACAATTTATTTATTTTAGAGAAAGGATAAATACAAAACATACTAATAGCAAATCTCTGATAGAATCTGTTTCGTGTTAGGTTCAGCGGTGAACGGTCTCGCGGAAATAGCAAAAGAGCCATTGAACACAACTCGCTAGACGAGGGCTCTCTTCTGCTTTAAGCTCGTCTATACTGTCATGTTACTTAAAAAGATCTATTTAAGTAACAATACTATTTATTACTTCAGAAAAAGGACAAATTGCAATTCATTATTTAAAAGAAGGAAAACATACTATCTCTTTAGATGAGTGAGTGCCCTCCGAGCGATCCATTTAAAGATTATCTGTGCTCTAATGATATTTACATCATCATCATCATCATCATCATCATCATCATCATCATCATCATAATCTCAGCCATAAGACGTCCACTGCTGAACATAGGCCTCCCCTCTGGACCTCCACATGTACCGGTTAGATGCGACCTGCATCCAGCGTGTCCCGGCGACCTTCATAAGGTCGTCTGTCCATCTTGTGGGTGGACGTCCTACGCTGCGTTTGCCTAGCCGTGGTCTCCACTCGAACACTTTTCGATCCCATCGACCATCTGCTTTGCGTGCAATGTGGCCTGCCCATTGCCACTTCAGCTTACTAATCCGGCGGCTATTTACATAGTAAGATCCATTTAAGTAACGATACTATAAGTACTACTCCATACTACGACATAGCTTTCATCTCTGAACCATACGTGGGCAAAAACAACATCCTAAGTGCTATAACCGGTTACAACCTATACCAAACACCATCAAGCGGCAACAGAGTAAAAGCTTGCATAGCTATTAAAAATAACTTTGGAAGTTGTCTCGGTATTAATCAATGTTCTACCAGCAACCTAAGTACGATACAACTAAGTTTACAAAATTCCAAAATCCTCCTTACAAGCGTATACATCGAACCCAACGAGGACGTATCTAACACTCTCTTGCATCTGGAACTATATTTACAATCGAATAGGAACGCCAAACATATTATCTGCGGGGACTTCAACGGCTGGCACACGACGTGGGGTTCTACCAGAAATAATCAGAGAGGAATTGACATGCAAGACCTCATCGTAGTAAACGATCTCAATGTATGCAACATCGGTTCAGAACCTACTTTCCAAAACTTGTTACAAGGACAAATAAGATCATCGATCATCGACCTCACTCTTGTCTCTGGAAATATCGCTAATCGCATCCATCGATGGAAAATCAATCACGACGTCTCACCCTCATCTGATCACCGGGCAATCGAGTTCTCATATAATCTAGAAAATGAAAAACCACGAAGAAACATCACTAAAACTACCTACAGATACAAACAATACTGACATGGCAGACTGGCAAAATGTAGCCACTAAAATTATAGATGAAGTAAAATCAGCCGGTCTGGAAGACCCCGATTTCGATATGTTAGACTCCAATATGATCGACGAATATATTAAAAATCTCAGCCACGCCATCGTTAAAGCCTGCGACCAAACTATCAAACGAAAAAGAGAATACACGAAAGCAATCTGGTGGACAGAAGAGCTCACCAAACTGAAAAAGAGAGTCATACACTTACATCACCGCACACAAGATCTGAAACGAGGCAACAAGAACCTAGAAAACATACTCAAAGAACAACAAGAAGCAAGAACCGAATATGTCACCGCTATTCACAAAGCATCCTCAGATCATTTTAGAAATTTCTGTTCAAACCAAACCCATGAACACGTCTGGACTCTCACCAATAAACTTCTGAAAGACGCTCCCCAACCGCAGCCTACAACAACTTTGAAAATATCACCAACCCAATATACTAACTCAAGTCAAGAATCAGCTAATGCTCTCATGAACAAATTCTTCCCCGACGACAATAACCTGAATGATAATACCCAACAACAGATCCTCAGAACTATGATAAAATTTCCAACTAATGACAATGATGATAGTTATTTCACACAAGAAGAAGTTATCGAAATGAGCAAATCAATGATCTCAAAAAAAGCTCCTGGAGTGGACCATCTGACACCTGACATATGTTATCATTTTATCGACACATACCCCGAGCTATTCACTAGACTTCTAAATTGTTGTCTACGGCTATGGTGTGGGAAAAAGGTTGCACAGATTAAGTAACGAGTTCGATATTTTTACTTGGTTTAAGCCGGGTGCAGATTTGATTAATCTCATGGAGCCATCATTGGCTATGTGTAAAACTTTCACCAAAAATGACTATATTATTTTACTATGTGGCAGGAATGAGACCAATCCTATAGGATTTTTAAATTGTTTAGAATCTTATATAAGCAGGTTATCAAACACAAATATTATTATACCTAGCATATCGTATAATATTGTACTTGATGAAAGTTTTACTATGCTTCTAAATTATGAAATTAAGTTCTTGACATCAATTTTTAAAAACATTAAATACATAGACATTGATGACATATTATGTTTCAACTACGAGTATATATTAGGTAGTAAATTTTCTATGAAAGTATTAGAGTTAATAAAATTCAGTGTGCCGGATGTTTCTGGAAATCCAAATAAGACCCCCATGACATATGCAAGTATTTTAAAAAAAACATATGTTAACATAGGCACCCAGACCGAGGTGAACTTATTTCGTGAGTAATGATTATATGCTGAACACCGAGGTACCAGCTTGCCGTGAACAAATAAATAGTTTAGATGTCTTGAATAGGTGTCCGGCAACTGGTTTACGTATTTTACATCAGAATATTAGGAAAATTAGTAACAAAGTGTCTTCCTTAGAATGTTTTTTGCAGGTAAATGACAATCCTGATGTGTTATGTATTTCTGAACATTGGATGAAAGACTATCAATTATGTCAGATAAACATATTCAACTACTATCTGGCGGCTAACTTTTGTAGAAGTGAGCATGAACATGGAGGGGTGTGTATTTACCTGTCAAAAAATTTAAAATGTCATGAACTGAATTTCGTTTCTGAAATGTCAAATGAAATGGATATTGAAATTTGCGGAGTTAATTTGTATGAAAACAAAACAATTGTTATATGTTTGTACACGTCAGATCTCTCAAAATTTAACAAGTGTTTACATGGCCTTCAATTACTTTTATATGCATTGTTCCAAGAATTCTCTGTTGACTATTCCATAGTAATAATGGGGGATTTTAATGTGGACCTCCTTAGGAATACTTCACAAAAACGTCAACTTTTGGACTTAATGGGTCAATACGACCTGCACCCTATGCACCTGTCACCAACTAGGGTAACTGAGACATCTGGAACTTGTATTGACCATGTATACTCGAATTGTAGAAAAAGTACCTGGGACATACACCTCATAAGAAGCCACCTTAGTGATCACGATGCTCAAATATTTAAAATCCATTGCTTTAGAAAAAATACCCATATGCCACCCGTGATGCGCAGAAATATCACGACATTTAAAATACATAATTTTATAGAAGATATATCTAATCGTTCTTTTTATAACTTATTCCATTCTGACATTGCACCTTCTCAAAAAATGAATAATCTAATTATGATAATTAAAAATAGCTTTGACCTACATTTTCCTTTAAGAAAGTACCCACAAAATACTGATAAAAAAATAAATTGGGTTGATAACGAAATATTTCTTAAAATGCAGTTTTATGATGACATTAATAGTTTAATTGAACGGTACCCGACATATGAAGGATTGATTGATTTTGTTGATAACTATAAAATTGCAATCGAAAAATTAAAATGCGAAAAACGCCGTATGTATATTAATAAAAAAGTTGAAAGCGCTAAAAATGTCGGTAAAATGTTGTGGCGTATTATAAACACGGAAACGTGTAAAAAACATTGCAAGCCTAACCCAATAGAAGATCTGCTTATGGCCCAAATTGGATCTAGTACTGGCCATAAACAACTAGCGGACAGAGTAAATGATTTTTATGTGGACATAAATAAATCACTACAAGGGCACACTGATCTGGGACAGGCTCTCAACTTCCTTAATGGGGCTACTAGGACGGTGGTGTCAAGTGTGGACACCGTCCTATTTACGATAGGTGAAATTAAGCAATTGTTAAGGGCTATAAAATCAAAGCATTCAACTGACTATTATGATATGTCGGCCGACCTTATTAAAAAACTACCTGATACGGTTATAGACATTTTTTGTGCGCTCCTAAACCAATGTACTATTATGGGAGACTACCCTGATTCGTTAAAAATAGTAAAAGTTACTCCAGTTTATAAAGGCAAGGGATCTAAGGGGGAAATTAAAAACTTTCGTCCCATATCGTTGGTACCGGCTCTATCTAAAGTCGTTGAGCTGGGCTTGTGTAATAGGTTAATCAACTATTTTGAAGGGAATAAGTTGCTTCACAACCACCAATATGCATATCGCCAGGGCAGATCTACGGTGGATGCTGCGCATGCGGTCCATCAGCGTATCCTTGAGTATCTAGACCAGAAGGAAATGGCAGCTGCCATCTTCTGCGATCTATCACGTGCCTTCGACTCAGTGGATCACAAATTGCTTTTAATAAAGTTGCAGAACTATGGCGTACAGGGTAGTTTATTGTTGTTTATTGAGTCATTTTTAAAGAACAGGGAACAAGTTGTGTCAGTTGATGGAGGGGCAACTAAGTCGGAAACGCGGACCCTTGATGACTGTTCCGTTCCTCAGGGTTCGGCTCTTGGGAATTTACTCTTCCTGGTAATGGTTAATGACCTCATCAATTTGTTCCTCGATGGTGATTTTGTGATGTTCGCAGATGATAGTTGTGCTGTTGTGCACGGCACTACATTTGCTCACCTTAAGGAAAACGTTACAAACACGTTATTGAAATTAACACGTTGGTTTGAAGTTAACGGTTTTGACATTAATCTTAGTAAGACATTCATTATTCATTTCAGGTTAAAAGGACAATACCCTACGCCTCTTGACATAGTTATCAATAAAACAATGGTTCCCCAAGTGCAAAATGCAAGGTTTTTGGGCTTTGAATTTGATGCTGGCTTAAAATGGGATATACATAATTGATTTACTCACCGGTAGATTGGCCCAAGCCTCTTTTGCACTGTGTAGGCTTGCCCCTGCACTCTCACGTAAAAATCTTCGTATGGCATATTACGCTTACGTAAATTCCTTGATATCTTACGGAATTGGGCTCTGGGGGCTAGCGGCTGACAGAGATAGAATATTTGTAATGCAAAAGAATGCCGTAAGGATATTGGCGGGGGTGCCGCCATTTACCCCGGCGAAGGAGCATTTTATTAAATTGAAAATTTTAACTACCCCATGCCTGTTCATTCTAGAGGTTGCTAAGTATATGTACAAGCACTTAAGTGAGTATAAATCGCGTCGACCGGATCAGAGAAAAACGGGCCGCGATCTAAATCCAGTCTTAGTCCGACTAGCGAAATCGTCACACTCACTGAGGGTAGTTGGCATTAAAATATATAATTGCTTAAGCCCGGAGATCAAAGAGGCTCCTTCTTATGAGGTGTTTGTAAAAAAACTAAAGGACTTTTTAATCCAAAATGCATTTTATAGTATTGACGAATTTTATAATCTAATTTAATTGTTTTTATTTTTCTAATTATTGTTATTATTATTTTATTTGTATTTTAATTATTATTTTTTTTTGTATTACATTGTTGATTGTGTTAGACTGATAATATTATTTAATGTAGTTGTAAGTATATTTGACATGTGTTATTATTAACATTAAAGTATTTGAATTGAATTGAATTGAATTGAATATGCTACTTCCCGAAGCACTGGAAAACGGCGTTCATAAAAACCATCCCTAAACCCAACAAAACTGATTACGCTGACGTCGCCTCTTACAGACCAATAGGCTTACTTAACGTTTTTGGAAAAGTGTATGAAAAATTGATAGCCAAAAGACTAACGCATCATATGCACATTACCAACACAGCAAATCCCAAGCAATATGGTTTCAAAGAGCAAAGAACAACGACAGATGCAATAGTTCACGCAATTAACATCATGAAACAAGCCAAATCTGAAAAAAAGCTAGTAGTCGCCGTTTCACTTGACATCCAAGGCGCTTTTGACAATGCGTGGTGGCCTGCACTTTTCACGCGACTTCGACACATCAAATGCCCAGCAAACTTATATAAAGTTATTCAAAGTTATTGCTCAGACCGCACTATACATCTTAATTATGCTGATGCAACCTCCACCAAGACACAAAACCGAGGCTGCGTACAGGGATCAGTACTTGGACCAATAATATGGAACCTTATTATGGACAGCCTCCTCGATAGTAACCTCCCAGAAGGCAACTATATCCAAGCCTATGCAGACGACATTCTCCTGATCTGCACAGCTCAACATGCCACTCAATTACAAACAAACGTAAATCACATTTTAGAACTCGTATCTCATTGGGGCTCAGATAATTATCTAAAATTTGGACCAGAAAAAACCCAAATGATAACCTGTACTCCAAAAGCCAAATCATGCACTTTTCTTATGAATAATACACCTTTGAAATTCACTGACAAATTCAAATTTCTCGGAGTTATAATCGATCAGAAATTTAAATTTATCTGTCACTGTGAGTACGTCATTAAAAAAGCGCAGAAATTATTTGGCAAACTATGCAATTACATTCGTCCTACATGGGGTGTCCACTCGACGAATGTCTCTATAATCTATAAGCACGTAATTGAACCCACCATAACGTACGCCGCAGAGATTTGGAGCAGTGCTACTAAATATAAAAAAGTTACCAACGCCCTACTCAGTCTTCAAAGAGGATTTGCAATTAAAATTATCCGGGGCTTCCGCACGCTCCCTACCATTGCATCCATAGCTTTAGCAGGCCTCACTCCACTTAACCTAAAAGTCATAGAAGTCGCAGAAATAGAAAAAACTAAACGTACTGGATTTTGCATACATCTCCCGGCAGATAACACTATAGATACAAAAATATCCCCGGCAAAACTACTTCATCCTTCCCAAAGAATATCTATACAAATCAACAAAGTCAATAACGCAGCAGACCTTGATGCGTATAATACAATAGATATGCATCACATCTACACCGATGGCAGCAAACACGACGGCGGAGTTGGCTCAGCGTTCGTCATTTACCATCCGAATGGCAAACGAACTATAAAGCGTAAAAAGCTGCATAAACACTGCACCGTGTTCCAGTCAGAATGTGTTGCCATTGATGCAGCCTGCGATACGTGCGTTTTTCACAAATTCCCAAACACAACCATCTACTCCGACTCCATGGCAGCTCTTCAAGAAATTGCCAACAGAAGCAGCACTAACCGCACCATCAACAACATCCACAAGAAAATTATTCAGATACAACAGACGGGCTCCATATCTTTCTGCTGGATCAAATCTCACGTAGGAATTGAAGGAAACGAGGAAGCCGACAAAGAAGCAAAAATCGCTGCCACACTTCACAAAGCTCAAGACTTCGACTTGATCCCCGTGTCTTACATAAAAAATCTATGCCGCAAAGAGACCGAAGAAGCACATAGCAACCTTTATCTTACCTCAACCACTGGACTTCATTTGAAAAACTGGCTGCCTACCCTTAACAACATCCATGACTTCAAAAACAAGACCACCATAACTTTCCACCTAACCCAAATTCTCACCGGTCACGGATATCACAAAACATACCTCCATCGCTTTAAAATCACTCCTGACCCATTTTGCCCGTGCGACGCAACCACCCCACAATCCATTGATCACCTCCTCAGACATTGTCCTAAATTCACCAACCCTCGACTCGATCATGAATTCATCTGCCATAACTTCAAAATTGACCCATACAACCTTCAAGATGTCATTACAAAAGAATCTGCAGTAACATCATTTTGCAAATTCACCACATTCATTATTAACAGTCTTAAAAAGTTCAACGATACATAGACACAAACGTATTCATTAACCATCTACATTAACTATCACGTATCATTATTATCATTAATCATGTATTTTATTTTGAAGTTTAAATTTTACCTTTAGCTACATAGTTTTTACTGGACTTCTGAAGCCAGCCGCCCGTACCATTCGCGAGGACTGGTTTCGAAAAAAATAGCGCAATTAAAAAAAAAAAAAAATACTCCATACTATATACAAGATCGATTTAAGTATCCGTACTATACAATTTATTCATTTTAGAGAAAGGATACATACAAAACATACTGATAGCAAATCTGTGATAGAAACTGTTTCGCGTTAGCCACAGCCTTGAACGGTCGCGTGGAAATAGCAAAAGTGCCTCTCGACACAACTCGCTAGATGAGTGCTCTCTGCGCGTTCAGTTTTAAGCTCGTCTATGCTGTCATGTTACTTACAAAGATCCATTTAAGTAACAATACAATTTATTACTTCTGAAAAGGACAAATGCAGTTCATTATTTTAAAGAAGGAAAAAATACTATCTCGTTAGATGAGTGAGTGACCTTCGAGCGCTCCGTTTAAAGATTGTCTGTGCTCTAATGATATTTACATAGTAAGATCCATATAAGTAACGATAATATAAGTACTACTTCATACTATATACAAGATCGATTTAAGTATCCGTACAATTTATTTATTTTAGAGAAAGGATAAATACAAAACATACTGATAGCAAATCTGTGATAGAATCTGTGTCCCGTTAGCTGCAGCCTTGAACGGTCTCGCGGAAATAGCAAAAGTGCCTCTCGACACAACTCGCTAGATGAGTGCTCTCTGCGCGTTCTGTTTTAAGCTCTATGCTGTCATGATACTTAAAAAGATCCATTTAAGTACCTAAAAGTACTATGTATTACTACAGAAAAAGGGAAAATGCAATCTATTATTTTTTCATCTTCCTCTTCATATTTAAGAGCTGTGCTCTTTTCGGTGCCAACTCCTTGACCTTTTGATACGACACGACCTGAACCTTCTCTTTTATTTGGTTGAAATAGTTGATCCTCGGCCTTCCTCTCCCTCTTCTTCCCTCTATCTTTAATTCTATGATGTTTTTAAGGAGCAGGTCGTGTCGTAGCAGATGTCTAATCAGTACTCCTCTTTTATTTTCTATTATTTGCAATATATGCCTCTTCTCCTTAACCCTCTTCAGCACCCTTGCGTTTGATATCATTTCGGTCCAACTAATTCCCTCCATCCTCCGCCAACACCACATTTCAAAACTCTGCATTCTTTCTCTATATCTTTGTGTCAGTGTCTACGTTTCGCTGGCGTATAAGGCAATACTCTATAATATGTATGATTTAATAAAATGTTTTTTTATTATTTTAAAGATCTAAAGAAGGAAAATTAAACTGAAGTCAGGACCAGTGCTTGATCAGACCACTGTTCCACCTCTCTGCCACAATTCTCAAGAGGTTGTGGCGGCTGTCGCCGACCTTGAAGAGCGTGGCGGCGCAGAACTTGCGCAATATCGCGTGAAAACCATCCACTTGCGCGTCTGTGAATATGCCTGATGCGCTACAGTACCGCGGCAACCGCAACAATACTCTGAACTTCAATTCTCTTAGGTCCTAAGGTACATGGTACATGGGGCCTCGCAAATCTTCATCCACTTTGACCTGTCCAAGTGTCTAGTGCCTCCGCTTTTAATCTGATCCAGGAGATGCCCGCCTCCTTGAGTTTGCTACCTACCGAGCGCCCCCACGTGTGCACTGGTCTTCTTCGACGAATACTCTGAACGCGTCATTATATTACACTCGTACTACGAACAAATAAATCATGGAAGCCGCACGCCATAGTAAATTGCCTTTCAAAAACAGTCCTGAATTTTAGTTGACAAGTGTCACCCCCTCTATATTGCATCACGGTAATGAATTTCAATATAAACCTATAAAAACTTAAACCTTTTTAGTTTAAAAATAGTTGTGATTGGGCCATCAAAGTTTTGATTGGCTATATTCTATACTTCGTTTTATTTAAGATTAGAATTATCTGTCAAACGGGTGAACAAAGAAGCAGTCGTCGTGAACCTTCCTTCTTCGATTTCGGCCGATAACACTGAATTTCTCGGAACTTATGTACATACATATAATTTGATAATTACCGATAGCTGAACGCATAGTTTTCACATTTATTATTAATTTGTTGGCAAAACTGTATTAAAAAAATTATAAGTGTTTTATAAGCAAGATGGCGGCAATTTAGAAAAAGCTAAATATTGAAGGTTTTCGTTTAGTGTTTGGCGGTTTTTAACTAAGTATTTTTTTATTTTGTAACTCATATCATACCGATTTTACATTACTGAATTTAATGAAATTTACAGTCTAAAATCTAACAATATTTGTATATTTAATCTAGCTTACATTATGCACTCCCAGTACTTTTAAAAGTCATGCGTTTAAGGATTAAAACTATCGGTACAAAAGCGGACACGGTGTCATAAAGACTGAGCAGGTGACAATAGTAAGACAACCCTACCCATCGGCAACGTCGTTTAGTATTTGTCGCCATTATGGGCGGCTTTAATCTGGGGCGCTCTACTAACGTAGTTTGAATTTGGTAACAAATTCGAAAATAAAACTCAGATGACAATGATGATGACATACTCTACATAGTTTTATTCATTGTCAGTGGAAGAGTCCGAGGACTTGGAACCACCAACGTTTATAATAAAATTCTCCACAGTGTTATCTATTATATTATGTAATTTCATTTAAAAACGTATTTTGTTTTAAAATGTTGTATACCGTAACCAACGATATGCCAGCAGTCTCAGCAGTCTTTTTCACACGGTCCGATTTAGTGGGATATTCCTTTCTATGGCACATTCATTACTAACACTAATTTGTAAATATTCACCACCATCCGCTTTTCACTGGCTGTCAGAGGATTTTGCTTTTGCCGTTTCTTCTTTAGAGATGAGAAAACGTTAGCCGAAACCGGCTGCGACTTCATCAATTTTAAATGTGCACCAACAAACAAAATATCTAAATAGATCAACAATTAATAACGAAATGGAACAAAAACGATAACATCAATCTTTAAGTAAGCTAACAGCAATAGAAAACACAACCGACTCAACCGTCAAATCGTATAACAGATAGTGACAGTGACGTTTTAAAATTGTGTGAGAACTCTGCCTCTTTAGGTTTTTTAATGTACAACCTTTCCATGAAAAATTGCAAACGCAATTTATTAAAATTCTTATCTTTTCATCTTATATTATAAATTAACTAACATTATGTTTCTTATCTGTTCACAACACTGAGTAATGTATGTATTAATATAGCATGATAATAAATACGTGATATTTAATAACTCGTATTCACTGTTCGATCCGCAGAATGTGCCTGTAAAAAAATCATATATCTCGTTCTGCAAAGGTCTTTCTAATGCTAAAAAAAACGAAGTATATAAACATTTGTCAAAGATGATGCGCCGAAATATGCGCTATGTCCTGCCCATCTTGCCATAATTGAACAATTATTGTTTTCGGGGGCATTTTTGAGCTGGCGTTAGACGCTTAGTCCGTGTTATATATGGTCGCAGACACTCGTATCATTCAGCGTGCGCTGCGTGTACCAAGTCCATAGGCTATGTTATTGACAAATGATTTATCGGATCAAAGGAGTGCACTATTTATTGCACTCAAAATCGATGCAAGCCCGTTTCCCGTTAGCTACAGCCTTGACCAGCCACGCGGCAATAGCAAAAGTGCCACTTGACACAACTCTAGCTAGGTGAGTGCCCTGCGCGCGCTCTGTTTAAGGCTCGTCATTGCTCTCTAATATTGTTTAAATTCTCTATTTACATCTGCTACTTGAATCTGAATTTACTGTATTTTAGCCCTCTGTATCATAGTGTTGTTGTAAAACCATTCATAAATTTTATTAGAAGTTTTTAAACTCGTTAGTGCATTGTAGCTTGTAGTATACATACTGATGAATGGTCAAAACATTTCTGCAATCTCCAAGAGATGGCGTTACATGCTCAAACTCGACATTATTTGGTTAATGTTTCGGAAAATCTTGAAAAACACGTAATGTTATATTTCTAAAAATCTTTAAAAAATATGAATTCAGTTTACAACTTAATTTTAATTACGTATAATTTTTTGTATTTCTCAAAAAATTAAGGAAAAAAAACTAAACCATACCTACCTATGGGTTAGTTTTTTTCCTTCATTTTTTTCAGTACATAATAATACTTAAATAAAAATGAGAAATTAACTTTGTTGTTTTAATATGTTCTATCCAAAGTTTGAAAAATTTAAATTGGTGATCTTGAATGATACAGGGTTAAACTTTCGTGAGTCATAGTAACTACATTGTATAATGAAATGGATAAACTCACGTGTATTTAGTCACTACGCGTGACATGTACCAGTATGCGCCTCGCTCTCGAATCGCTTGGCGTGAACGCGGGGTCAGTGCTCCATTGTCAAATGGAGACCTAGGCTCTCCGAACATATCGCGCGTGATGACTAAATCATCATCATCCTCATCAGCCTATGATAGTCCACTGCAGGACGTAGGCCTCTCCTATTAACTATGAGTATAGACGCATTAGGAGGTAAATGCGCATAATCGCCACGCTGGGCAAGCGGATTAGCGATCGCAGTAACGTGTCCACTATGATGACGCTGCTGCCCATCATCAATCTTTTATCAAATAGTGGTCAGTGACATTTCAATCCCTTAGTCGACTCTTACGACACCCGCAGGAGGAGTTGAGGTGGTGACAAATGTATTCTTACTGCCGTCACCACACGGCACGGCACGGTGACTAAATATGTGAGTTTAACCGTTTAATTATATTTACATCGATGTTAGAAGTATTTTAAATAGAGATAAGTAAACTATTCATATGCCCAAGGGCCAAACTTATACACACGTTAGTTGAGTACGGTTAGTTAATGAATTGTACAGATTTGTTAATAAAGATACCTATTAAAAACAATAAAAAAACTGAACTGCCTATATTATGCATGCATTATGCATTTTGTATCAAGTTAGCCTTGATCGCGCGCGTAAAAATAGCAAAAGTACTACCTATCGATAAAACTTTCCAGATAAGTGACCTCTATTTAAAGTGGGTCAAAACATTAATTTATATACCTACATAAAATTAATTTAGTATTCATTAAAATTACTGCGATCTACCAGAGATTTTTATTAATCAAGAATTTGAAACTCTGAAGCGGCAGATGCCAGAAAACCAAACTTTGCAGGCTGCGTAGTATATCGGCCGAGCGTAGCGAGGTTGAATAGAGATACGAAGCCTGCAAGTTAGGTTTATAAGCGAGGCAAGTAGTATAGTGCTTAGCTAAAACTTGCAATGAAATAAAAAAAAACACAGTACGAAAATACTGAATCTACAATTTACCACTTACGTGTCAGTATAATCTGTTTAATGTGTAATCTTTTACCCGTAACATTAACGTAGTTTTATTTAAGTTATTAGTTTTGAAGTGTTACTGACCATTCTTTGATAAAGAACTGATGATAGGCAGCAGCGTCATCATAATGGCCATATTACTGCGATCGCCAATCCGCTTGCCTAGAGTTGCGATTATGGGCGTTTAGATCCTAATGCGTCTATACGCATAATTAGTTAATAGAAGAGACCTAAGTCCAGCAGTGGACTAACGTAGGCTGTTGATGTGAAGTTATTTGTTTACGGTTTAATAACAAAATGTTGCCGTGTGGTGACGGCAGTAAAAATACATTTGTCACCACCCCAACTCCTCCTGCGGGTGTCGTAAGAGTCGACTAAGGGATTGAAGTGTCATTGACCATTCTACAAGATTAATGATGGGCAGCAGCGTCATCATAGTGGACACATTACTGCGATCGTCAATCCGCTTGCCCAGCGTGGCGATTATGGGCATTTACCTCCTAATGCGTCTATACGCATAGTTAATAGGAGAGGCCTACGTCCCAGTGGACAAACATAGGCTGATGATGAACAAAATGTTGTGTCACTTTTCAAAAGAAGGTTTTTCTTACGGTACTTAGCAAGTAAATGAAATTATATTGCAAAACAAGTTCAGTCATCATCATCAAACCAGCGACAGTACTTCAGGGTCCGATTTGATGTACGTGTCAACAATACATCGCGAATTTGAGAAAACAATTTAAAACATCGCGTCCAGCGGGCCATTAATTTTGCTTAGCTCTAAAAGTGCTTGTAAAACGTAGATTTCAGTAACAAATGACCGTAGATCAGCTTAGAACAAAGCCGGCTAAGGGCACTTATCCAGCAAGCTGTGTCGAGTGACACTTATGCTACTTTCGCGCGGTCAAGGCTGGAGCTAACGGGACACGAAATATGTCATAGCTTTGCTTGTACTTTTAATACAATAAAATAACTTTTTATTGCACTTCAAAGAGAAAAAAAAAATAGTACATTACTATAGAGGACGGGAAATGAAAGGTTACAGGCCAAGTACCTAGATATCTACTCAGCAGTCCTAAGACTGCAAAGTAGTTATGAAAAATGCCTTTACATATCAAGTTCAATCATGGAACCAGCGAGATGGTATTTCCCGGTTTAATTTGACGTACGTAATGCCAACATTTCATTGCAAGTTTGAGAAATAGTACCTACATTACATCAGAGGCCGGGAAAATGAGGATTTCCAGTCAAGGTAACGAGGCCGGGAATCCGTTTTCACGCTGATGCATGTACGAGTATAGTGCTTTTCTCAAACATATAAATAAATACAAAAAATAGACAATGTTGTCGAAATTAAAAAAAAAGTTACTTTGTAGATTTACTGCACCCTAAAAGCGCTACTTCCGAGTCTATTTTAAGGAACTTAAAGACAATATTTCATTGCAGGTTTGAGAAAAAGTACATGTTTGAAAGAGGCAAGCAAACGGGGCGGTCTTATCTTTAATATTACGAGTACCTTTTTTGTGGGGAAATGCTTTACGCATACCATCCGGGCGCGGGGCTAGACCCGGGTGATTGTGGGACTCCCAGGGCTAATGAGGCCCTGATGTACCGACTAAAACCCTACGGTCTTCCAGCTCGAACTCCAATATTACGAGTACCGTTAATATTGGAACCTCAATCTGAACTCTCAGCCTTCGTTGCATTATCATGGGACTACGTTGATTTATCTAAGAATAGCCCTTGATATTTATTATTTCATCTACATCAAGTGGCTTAATGATGGTCCCGTTTTATCCATTTACCGTGCTATTGTGTCACTTTTGCACTTGCATACCTATGCAATGACGACAACGATTATGACGCGGTACCATCATAAGCCTAAGCATTTCAATCTATCAAATAGGCGGGTGAAACTTGGTATACATTTTATACGTTGTCTGTCGTATTGTATAAAAAGTTTCATTATAACATCGATAATCTACGTTCTATTCGAATTTCATACAATATTATGCCACTGGTATTTTTTATATTCAAATAGGTGGTATACGACAGCTTGATACCTATTCAGCCACCAACTTGATTTTTTGCTGTAATGTATAGATAAAGTTATATTATGCGACTATGCATAATTAGGCATTATGCGCGAGTCACATAAATAACTAATAAGGATCCTATTTAAATCTAACCTACTTTAACACACGACACAACACACGTTGAAAAGTTGAATTGTATGGAGCCCTCGACCGTTCCAGTTGTTATAATTCGCTTTAAACCCGCCTTTATAATCCCTTCTCAAGTGAGTTTTGTTTCCCGGCTAACTAGAGTAACTAGGCCACCATTGTTCGATACTGAATGGACCGCCGTTTTATAGGTTTTATTTAGCATAATGCTTACTTTGGACAGTTTGGAATGCTGAGGTTTGAATCGATGTTTTATATGGTTTACGAACTTGATTCTCATAAATCATGTACAAAATTCTCTTAAATATGAAATACTTTTTTTATATATAAAAACTTAATAATAACGCAGACATTGCAACAATAATGTACATTTTCACCACACTTGCTGTCTAAGCGCGTCATTGCTTGCGTGCACAGCGGGAGTAATAGAAAAGTGAAATTCCCTAGGTAGTAATAGAAATGTTAGTAGGTACGTCATTTAATAATATTATGTATTAAAACTTATTTTGTTGTCGGCAAGTGTGATGAAAAACATTGTATGCATCACGGTCGGTAAGCGGAATACTGACTCGAGTCATAAAACCCCTCCACCTACGGCGTTGGGTTCCTAACACTCTCGTTAGTAGTTCCGTACTTAGAGCGCTCGTACACCTGTAAGTTCTTACGTAAGTTATAGGGACGGAGCTATACTAAGGAATGAGAGGTGAATATCACTATCTCATTCCTTAGTATAGCCCCGTCCCTATAACTTACGTAAGAACTTACAGGTGTACGAGCGCTCTTATTATACTCTATTTATGTTCTTTTTCAACTATAGTGGGTAGATGTTACTAGTCAACCTGCTCTGACAACTTCGTGCAAACTAGTTAGCAACCAGGCCATTATTCCCAACATTCACAATAAATATTATTATAACTGTGACTGTCTCAATAAAAATTAGGACCTTGTTATTAAACGCGATACAGCATTAGTTAGCATTCTTAGAACAACCTTGCCGTGATTTTTTAGGATTGTTTTAGTTTGTGTGCACACTGTATTATTTAACACGTTCATTGCGGCAGTCCATTTCGTGTACTTTACATTGGAGCTGTATCAGGTACATTAGACCTGTTTCTGAACTTTTCGTTGTAGCGTCATAGGGTCGTATGGATCTGTTCGAGGTGCATGTCTTTAAGTTTAATTTACTGGCTAGTAGTAATGATTCCTTTCTTTTTTTTGTTCTAATACACTGGCCGGAGGAAGCACACACTCGGGAGTCATGGAGTTTGAGGGGAGAGGCCTTTGCCCAGCAGTGGGACACAAATTCAGGCTGAATAAAAAAAAAAAAAAAATACACTTTCGATGAACACATCAACATATAACTTCAGCCGTTTCTAGATCTAAGAATTAGAAGATTATTAAATCTGCAAAATAATTTGTCAGATCCATTCGACCCTATGTCGATATATAAAGTTTAGGGCTGTGAAAGTAAAATATCGATCAACTTTAGACGTGTTTTATTTGAAGTAAAACAAAACTTGAAACCAACGTTAAAAAAATCAACGAAATCAAACAAAAGTAGAAAAAAAAATACAAACAATATTTTGCAAATTTATATTGCTGCGCTCTGCGGTGGGATGGACACATTTTCAAATATTTGTATTTTTTTGCTTTTTGGATTAGCGGGCGTCGATAAAGGCGAATCAGATGCATTTTGAGAAATGGTTAGTGTGTCCGGTGGTCGGGCTTGTATATATGTTATTATTTGTACTCACTTTACTACGCAGTCGATAAACTGGTGTCAAAAGCGCAGGTCTATCTGGTGGTCTGTGGTGTCATCTGCATCATTTTTTCGACATTTGACGGTATTTTCAACGTCCCCCAATGAACATTAAAAGCATTCGTCTGGACCGCTTCATGATAAGACCCAAACACAGCTAACCCACCGAACAA